>APFE030452778.1:0-29625 GCA_000404065.3 Pinus taeda | reverse complement strand
ATTCTATAAACTTAGCATGCATCCCCTCCTTTGCATTCCAAAGACCTCATATTAACATCTAACCCTATTATCTAGCTCCCTAAATCATTTCTCCTACCCCTATTCTAAAAAAAACTATATAAAAGCCCAAAAAAACACAAAATATTCCCCCCATGGCAACTATAGCAAAATACTAAAAGTCGGGAAACCTTAGGTCCATTTGGGACCCATTGTTAGCCCCTCCGCGTTCGCTACCCTTGGGATTTATTTAACTTATGGTTAAATAAATAACCATAGGAAACGCCCCGCCCCCCCCCACACATAAAACCATACCATTACCGTTCGCTCATACATATTACTATGGATTTCGTTTAAACACTTGGTTGAACGAATAACTATAGTCCCGCGCCAAAACACATTAATCTTTAACCTAAAGTCCAAAACCCACCCGAGGCCATAAATAATTAACGTTTATCGGGCGCGCATTTCTATTAAACCCCGATCACTTTTCCCTCCCTTCCACCGTAGGATTGGCCCTCCTAGATCCGACGACCCTAATGAATATCGGGCGCACCTTCATAACGGTACGATAGTGCCCGATGGTCGACGATTTCACCATCGTACACGGGGACAACTGTCAGCCTCCTATTGCATCGTGCCAGCCCACAGACATACCACTGTCGTTCGAAAAGTGGTTTGACACAAACAACTTACCACCCTCCCCGCTTGCCTACGTCACCGCATGACGATGCCGCCACGTCGCCTGCCACTTTGCTGTACCTGCGCCATGTCACCTACTGATGTCATCACCCTGCCACTGTGTCATGATGAAATCATCATCCACGTCATCCTGCCACATCACCCCACTGACGTCATCCGTCGTACTGGTCCCAATGCTGACGTCACCGTCGAAGAAAAAGCGCCAAAGGCAAAACCGCTGCTTAGGAAGCCCATAATGAAAATCAGAGGCGGTTTTTGATGCGTGATTCACTAAGAAAAATTGGCTAGAATGGAAAGCCTCAGTCCAGCACATGGTTTACAGCAGTTATTTTTGCCGAAAAGAGATAAAAAGGGGCGATTTAGCAGTTTGAAGAGGATCAACAGAGAAAGAGAGTCTCGATTCAAGTGGCAAAGAGTATCAAAGGAAAGATAAAGCCCAGATTCAATTAAAAAAGTATCAGTGAAGCAGCAAATAGTATCACATCGACAATATCAAAGCAGGTGAACATTAAAAGCCTCCATCAAAGTCAAAGAAAGCGGTGAAGCCACATAAGGCTCTCAGATCACAATTAATGCACATCAAAGCCACTCAAGAGCAGTGGAGCAAATACCAATGCGCAGTTATGATAAATGGCCAACGCATAATAGCCAAGGACACATAGCCTCATTTTTTGAAGCAGTTGCCCCCAGCGCAGCATTAGATAGATATTTTTTACATTACTTGCAAGAGAAGTTAGGTTAATTAAAGTTATTTCCTCAGATCTTCTATCATATCTATTTTTGTAGATATTTTGCCTATAAATACAACCCTGAACAATGTAATAAGGGTTGTTGGTGGGTGGGTTGGTTGATGATTTCCTCTTTCTGAACTGCGCTGTAACATATCAGACTGTGTTAATACAAATGGCTGTTGAAGTTCACTGTCTCTCAATGATCTGAAGGTGGATTGGATGTTCTGGGACTTGCTACAGAATTCCTATGTCATGCTATGGAACAATAAGTTATACTAAACTGTGTCTTATGTTTTCTATTTTGTAAATCTCATCTATGTTTCATGATCTTGGTAACAGAGAAGAAGAATAACATAATATTTGTTTGAATGCACCTTATGTTCAATCTTTGTTATTTATTATGTTTTCTTCAGGATTAGTCATAGATATGAATTATTAACTTCTCATGTTTGCACTAGTCCTCTCATGTTGAATACTGTTTAGGAATTCTTAATTGCTCCTGCGAAATACTCATCCACTTCCCCTATGCCAGCATAATGAAAGATTCTTAATTGCCTTTGATTCCCTGACTTCATTCCATCATTACCAGATTTGAAAGTTGTTTCTAGCATGCCTATCCTGCTCTGTGGTACTACCTTTTCACGAGGAAACTCTTTCAGTAATCACACTTGCAGTGACTCCATTGCCCAATGGAAAAAACAATTATACACTTGCATCCCAGTTATGTCTGAGATCACCATCCCACCAAACTCAAACAAAACCCATGTGCATCATATCTAGCCTAAAATCATCCCTTAAACAAAGTTAAATCCCAAAGAGAGAGCCCTCTCTGATTGCGGTAGGCTAGGACCTTCAATCCAAAGCTTGGTTTGTGGTTACCTTGGTCGTATTCCCTTAGGAGTCAAAGGGAACAACCTGAGCGATAACATAATGGCGACTCCATTGGGGAAATCATCTGTTCATCACTGTAAATCCCCATTTTTGATCAGTTTGCCTTTCAGATAAGTCTTAAACTTGTTTTGAAAAATCCCAAAAAATCCAAAAATCTCAAACTATTTTGTTTCTTATTGCATATTTGGTTCTGATCTGTGTGGTGGATAGAGATCAGGCCCTTCAAAGGTAATTTATTTATCCACCTGGCGACTCCACATAATCCTCATAATAAAGACTCCGCTGGAGAAATGAACCCAAGATAAATATACGAGCAGATCAGGCTTTTGACTTGGATTACTATCTAAGAGGTCATGTTCTTTCTCCTCCATAAAATTTTGTTGTGTATATTATATTTTAAAAATGATTAAATTAGATTTTTATGATTTGTGTTTTGAAAATGTTGTTGAAAATCCTCCTTGCACATTAGAACAACAGCCTTTAAATGCTGTTGAAAATCATCATACAGCCAAGGAGAAAACAAATGTCAAAGCCAATCATTCTATCTTTGTTCATATCGAGCCCATTTAGCCAATCCCTATACATAATCTTGTGCCTCGTAAGGTTCCTGACAGATATAAGCCTCTTGTTTTGCCTCCCATGCTTAATCCTCTACCCAAAAATCATCCTAAGTATCTCCCAAGATTTGATGGAGAGAATGGTATTACTGCGCAAAATCATATCCAAGCCTTTGAAGACTATCTTAATATATTTGAAGTGGAGGACGAGGATGTTAGTATTAGGCTGTTTGCCCTCTCTTTGCAAAGTGAAGTTAGGACTTGGTTTAAAGTATTTCCTGAGGCTAGCATCTCTAATCTTTAGCAGTTTTCCAAGCTCTTCCTTGATAGATGGATGATCAAACTTAATTACCTCTTACTCATTGAAGAATATAATCAGTTAGAAAGACATCCAAATGAATCTGTTCAGCAATTTTTTGATCAATTCAATCAAGTTTATCATTATTTACCTTTGAATATTAGACCTCCCCCTAATTAATCTCTATTGCATTATCCAAGAGCTTTTGATGCAGAAATTGAGTTCCGTTTGAGAGAAATATGCCCGTCCACTTTGAAACAGATGCAGGACATAGTTGTGGATGTGGACGCAAATCTGAAGATGAGACAGGAACGGTGCAAAGCAGAGAAAGAAGAAAAACTTCATGGTTTGTTACAAAAGTCAGAGGAAATGATCATAATGAAATTTGAATACTTAGCGCGCAAGAACACATCTGTTTTGCAAGAGGAAAGTAATGTTATTCATGAACAAAGCTGCCACGAAACAGATGACATATTCATACACCCAGATGGGAAGGAGCAGTCTCCTGATATACTATATGAATATAACAACTTCTCTTCTTTCAACTGCTTGCCAAAATACGATGAGTATGATGATGATTATGAGCCTAATGACCAAAGCAGCCTTGTAGAGGTGTCAAAGCCTATTTTGGCAGAAAGCACAGTTCAGGATCAGCAGCTTAAAATCAATGATCAACGTGCCTATCTCAGCTATGAAGTAAAGGAGGAAAGCGCAGAAAATTTTGATTTTAGTGAAGGAACTTTACCATTCTGTGTTGATTCTTTTCAATTTATTAAGGAGAACTATCATGCGGTTAATAAGAAAGCATCAACAAGTGTTGATATTGATCATCTGGAGGAAGCTCAAATCATTGTTCAAAATATATTTCCTCTAGTTTCGCAACCCAAAAGAGCCATCGAATATCAGATTGAGGAAGATTCGAAAGCGGCTGTTCGTGACCAAGTGATCCAAGTGGATCCCCTGCCTCTTTGTTTTCAGCCATCTGAGTTTTCGAAGATAAAGAGGAGCAGCCTGCATAGATCAGTCAAGGGCCATATGAGCCTGCTTGTAATAAATTGCAAATATCAGTTCATGTTGTATATGATTCATGTGCTGACAGGGTGTATGATGAAGTAAAGAAGTGCTCTTCTCCATTAGCAGGTTGTGTTCCTTAATATCAAAATGTCGATGATATCTAGTTTCCAAGGCATGATAGTGATCCCAAAGTTTTGTACAGTTCTTCAGTTCAGCCCAGCAATCGCATATATATGTTGCGGGACCCTTTTGTACAGTTTCTTGTTTCAGCAAAGAAGGTCAGCAGTTTTCTGATTTTCTCAAAAGTTAATAAAGTTATATCTGATGGCAACATCTCCATTTTTACCACCAGCAAGCACACGCAGCAAAGCTCACCGATGATTATAATGCTTAAATGGCTGCACTCACTATTTGATTTCACCTAATAGCAAAGTAAGTGCTGATTAGAGTAGGTAGGTAGGATTTCAGTTTTCTGTTTGGATAGCAAGCTTGCTGCAGTTGAAGCCTGACGTGAAGGCACTAATCTCTTCAAGTCTACTGTCATGTTCATAAATAAAGCAGCCAGCAAAGGGAAGTTTTCAGAGTACAACAACAACTAAAGATTAAGGAAATCTGACCTATTGTTCTTGGCCTTTCACAAGGAAAGGCCATCCCCAAGTCGACCCACTGTTAGCCTCCTGCTCATAGTAGGTATTCATCTTTCATGATCAACATTTCTACATACCAAATATGTCATACTTTGTATGCTGCAATGTTCCATATTTGCTACTGAGGCCAAAGAAGTGTCCATGAGAGTGTGCTAGTCTAAGTGCCTCTGTTGTATTCCAATTTTGATGAGTTATTCCATTTTTGAAGAATTTTCAGTTAAAGGGAGGTCCAAACAGCTTAATCTTGGTCTTCCTAGGTTTCAATTTCCTGTTGTAGAATATAGAGAATCATTATCTGTCCAAACAGCTTAATCTTGGCAAATTCTTAGATACGTAGAGAAGCAAGGGTGCTCAACAGCCTAATCTCAGCCCCTAGATGAAATAAGTATAGATGTAGATAGGAGGACAACAAAAAAAGGAAAAAGTTGAAAAGCTGGGTTTGCTAGTTAAAGTGCACCCAAACCAAAAGAAGAAAAAATTCTAGGTAAAGTAGGCTGGGTAAGTAGTTTTGTGGTTGTAGAAATCAAGCTATATGATCCATTTCATGTTTTCAAGTGTTATATTTATCCAGATCACTGTTTTGAGGCACTTTTTCATTTTGATCGGATCAAGCAAGGCATCTATAACTCCCCATTCATTTCCTCAAAAATCATTCACTAACATCCCCTCAAGGACCTTGGGATCTACCCAAAAAGCCCATTTTCACTCCATCCTTGTTAAAAACCAAGTTGACATCTGAGTTGACTTAGTGAAAAGAAGCCACATTTCTTGTGTAAAATTAATCTTTACACAATCCATTCATTTCACTATGCTTAAGTTTCCATTCTATAAACTTAGCATGCATCCCCTCCTTTGCATTCCAAAGATATCATACTAACATCTAACCCTATTATCTAGCTCCCTAAATCATTTCTGCCATGGAAAATTTTAGGGGCTAATGTTCGCCCACTGGGCTAATTTTCCATGATTTTTCCGAAAAACGATTCGCCAATTTCCAATTTTTATAAAAGATGATTCGCCCAAATTTTAGAATATAAAATTATTTTACCTTAAAAATCGCCAACATTATATAGTGGCTATATGATAAATCATTATAAATTTGAATAATTTTACAAATATATCATTGAAAAATTTATAGTTTTCATATTAGGGATTAGTGAGATTCGCCAATGTTTCTAAACTTCAAGAAAATTTTCCATCCTTAAAATTTTCCTTTTCTGCTACCCCTATTCTACAAAAAACAATATAAAAACCCCAAAAAACACTAAATATTCCCCCCATGGAAACTATAGACAAATACTAAAAGTCAGGAAACCTTAGGTCCATTTGGGACCCATTGTTAGCCACTCTGCATTCGCTACCCTTGGGATTTATTTAACTTCTGGTTAAATAAATAACCATATTAAACACCCCCCACACATAAAACCATACCATTACCCTCCACTCATACATATTACTATGGATTTCATTTAAACACTTGGTTGAACGAATAACTATACTCCTGTGCCAAAACACATTAATCTTTAACCTAAAGTCCAAAACCCACCCGAGGCCGCAAATAATTAACGTTTATTAGGCGCGCATTTATATTAAACCCCGATCACTTTACCCTACCATCCATTGTAGGATCGGCCATCCGAGATCCGATGGCCCTAATGAATATCAGGCACACCTTCATAGCGGTACGATAGTACCCGATGGTCGACGGTTTCACCGTAGTACACCGGGACAGTTGTCGGCCTCCTATTGCATCGAGCCGCCCCTGACACATACCACTCCCGTACCAAAAGCAGTCTGATGCAAACCGCTTACTGCCCTCCCCGCTTGCCTACGTCACTGCATGACGATGCCGCCACGTCGCCTGCGACTTTGTTGTACCTGCACCATGTCACTCACTGACGTCATCACCCTGCCACCGTATTATGATGACATCATCATCCACGTCACCCTGCCACGTCACCCCACTGACGTCATCCGCCGTACTGGGTCCCACCGCTAGCTTCATGCTGACGTCACCACCAAAGAAAAAATGCCAAAGGTGAAACCACTGCTTAGGAAGACAGGAATGAAAATCAGAGGCAGTTTTTGATGCGCGATTAGTGATTAGCGCTAATCGCGCATCACTAAGAAAAAATGGCCAAAATGGAAAGCGTCAGTCCAGCGCATGGTTCTTAGCAGCTAGTTTTGCCGAAAAGAGATAAAAAGGGGCGATTTAGCAGTTTAAAGAGGATCAGCAGAGAAAGAGAGTCTCGATTCAAGTGTCAAAGAGTATCAGAGGAAAGATAAAGCCCAGATTCAATTAAAAAAGTATCAGTGAAGTGGCAAAGAGTATCAGATCGACAATATCAAAGCAGGTGAACATTAAAATCCTCCATCAAAGTCAAAGAAAGTGGTGAAGCCACTTAAGGCTCTCAGATCACAGTTAATGCACATCAAAGCCACTCAAGAGTAGTGGAGCAGAGACTAGTGCGCAGTTATGATAAATGGCCAGTGCATCATAGCAAAGGACACATAGCCTCATTTTTTGAAGTAGCTATCCCCAGCGTAGCATTAGATAGATATTTTTTACATTACTTGCAGGAGAAGTTAGGTTAATTGTAGTTATTTCCTCAGATCTTCTATCAGATCTATTTTTGTAGATATTTTTCCTATAACTACAACCTTGAACAATGTAATAAGGGTTGTTGGTGGGTGGGTTGGTTGATGATTTCCTCTTTCGGAACTGCACTGTAACGTATCAGACTGTGTTAATACAAATAGCTATTCAAGTTCAATGTCTCTGAATGATCTGAAAGTGGATTGGATGTTTTGGGACTTGCTATAGAATTCCTGTGTCACGCTATGGAACAATAAGTTATACTAAACTGTGTCTTATGTTTTCTATTTTGTAAATCTCATCTATGTTTCATGATCTTGGTAACAGAGAAGAAGAATAACATAAGATTTGTTTGAATGCACCTTATGTTCAATCTTTGTTATTTATTATGTTTTCTTCAGGATTAGTCATAGATATGAATTCTTAACTGCTCATGTTTGCACTAGTCCTCTCATGTTGAATACTGTTTATGAATTCTTAATTGCTCCTGCATAATACTCATCCACTTTCCCTCTGCCAGTATAATGAAAGGTTCTTAATTTCCTTTCATTCCCTGACTTCATTCCATCATTACCATATTTGAAAGTTGTTCCTAGCCTGCCTATCCCACTCTGTGGTACTACCTTTTCACCAAGAAACTCTTTCAGTAATCACACTTGCAGTGACTCCATTGCCCAATGGAAAAAATAGTTATACACTTGCATCCCAGTTCTGTCTGAGATCACCATCCCACCAAACTCAAACAAAACCCATGTGCATCATATCTAGCCTAAAATAATCCCTTAAACAAAGATAAATCCCAAAGAGAGAGCCCTCTCTGACTGCTGGTAGGCTAGGACCTACAGTCCAAAGCTTGGTTTGTGGTTACCTCGGTCGTATTCCCTTAGTAGTCAAAGGGAACAACCTGAGCGATAACAGATCCCAAGGATGTAAAGTCTGCAGAAAAGCTAATCAAAAATAAAAATGATGACATAGCTGCATTGAAAAACTAGCTCAAAATTCCTCCTCTGCATCATGCACAAACAGCTGAAGTATTGGAAACTCAGAAGAAAGAAGAGCTTATGGACTTAGTCCTTAAGCTAAATGATCAAATAAAAGAAACAAAGAAAGAGCTCGATAACTTGATACAGTCTAGACAGAGTGAGTTGGCTACCACTCCATAGACTATGATTCCTACAGTCTCCACAATAATGCCCTCCACATTAGCTGCTTCCTTAGCACCAAGAGTTCCACCAGCTATAGCTCTGCAGTACATCTACAAGCACAGGCACATCGAAAAAAAAGATAGCTAAATTAGTAAAAGCCATGGAGGAAATGACGATCCAGGCTATAGAGCTCAAAAATCTTAGAGAAAAAGTGTCAATTTTGGAAATTGATTGCAAACTTGCATGAATACAACAAAAGGAAGAAGCTCAGAAGAATTAAAGAATGGGAGAAAGGATAAAAGTCCTTGAAAATGACTTGACATTGCAACAACCACTAGGAGATATAAAGGAAATTATGTGGGCCAACATTATTGACTCTATTAATGATGTTTGGCCATCTATTCAAGTAATTTTTGAGCAAACTGAATTGGTGAAAGTGGCCACCGAAGCAATTCACAAGACAATAGAAGAGTTGGGAGACAAGCTTGAAGAGGCCAACCAATTGATAGAACTCTCGAACAACAAGAACAGGTATCATTTGGATGAACTGGGCATAGACAATAGGACATGTACCATCATATAAATTAAGAAGATCCTTACCAAAAGGAACCTTATGCTCAATCTTGAAAAAAAATTCCAAAGCATCCAAGCTGATATAGATGATTTATGACAAAGTTTGGTATTTTAAGGGAAAAAGGACTCCCCATTCCTATGGTAATCCATGACACGCTTATGACCCAAGATGACTATGTTGAAAGACTAAACAAGTTGGCCAGCAACCAAGCTAGTACTTCAAGGGTAAAAGCTTTTCCCACGGGAAATGTATTATATGATAATATGGAAAATATGTTTTTTCTAGAGCATGAGTTAAAGCACCTGTTCATCAATAAACCAAATTTTGACAAGCACACCGAAGCTGATGAGATATATAGAAAGATGCTAAACATGAAATTACCTGAAGGTGAATGGTGGATGAAATTGATAGATTTACTATAAAGCTAGTACAGTAAATCTATATAGCAGCCAGGTAAAATAGATAAAACAAAGTTAGAGTGTAGCAGGTAAAGAGTATCAGTAGATTGAAGACATAAAGTGATTCCATATCACAGGTATCAAGCAACTGAAAGAGCCAAATTCAAATTACAATAGCCAACACAATCACAATAAAAGGGACAACAAGAAGGCAGTTCTCCATCTGTCTCTATCTTCATGCTTGAAGATATTTTTGGTTTTCTAGAATAATTCTCATATTGTTATGAGATATTTTGTAACATTTTTTGTAAAAATACTTCACATTTTGAAGTAATTAGGGTGGATTAAAATACATTTCTGTAGACATTTTATATCAAGCTAAGGAGTTATTGTATTCAATACTGGACTGGTTTTGCTGGGTCATGAAATAAAGCTAAAGACATTTCACTGGATTCTTGTGCACAGTTGGAACCAAATAAGTATTATATCTTCATGTTTAATTATTTTTTTCTCATCATGTTATAAATATTCACATGTTTTCTCTATGAAATTTGAATAGTAAATAAGGAATGATATCTCAGAATTAGCTTTAATGCTCTCTGTTTTGACTATTTACTTTCTTATTGTTTTCTGCTAAACTATCTTGGTCTGGGAATTCTTAATTGCTGCCTTACTTCTGCAGTTTCCCCCATTAGGTCTGTTGGAATTATGACACAGGCTTGGCACTATGGCATAGGTATTTTCCTTGATGGCAAATCACTCGGCAAATCACTCAGATGACAGTTCAGGCTCACAAACTCTTAGAATAAAAGAAAAGGAGGTATATGTAGGTTCTCACTGACCAAGCCATGTATACATGCGGGTTCACAAACCAAAAGGCGTGTATGCATATACACACACTTTCATGCATAGAAAACACGTACAATTTGGAAAACTTGGTTTTTGGTCCTTGGTATTTGGATCTATGGTTTTGGACCATGGTATCTCGTCCGAAGTGTTGAGCCTAGGTATTTGGACCCAGGTATTGGTTCTAAGTGGTTTTGGACCATGGTATTGAGTAAGGCCTAAGACTATAAAAGGAGAAGGAGATCATTAGGCAAAGGTACTCCAGGATTGAATATCTTATGAAGAGCAAGATCTAGAATACTGGTCATTAGGTTATGGTGCATAGCTGGATCTAAATCAAGGAGGAACCTGAGCACTAGAAGAAGGATAAGTTCTATTGATGGGTCAAGATATTAAGGCTTGAAGAGAAGTATCTTTGTGTGATTTTGATATGTTATATTTGGCGCATGACTTGATCTATAAAATTTATGATCTGGGTATAATTGATGTCTAAATAGTTGAAAAAGGTAATTTTTTTTTTATAGATCTGTGTGCAGGTTCAACATAGAAAAGGCCTGTATACACGTTGGTTCGGTAATTCAAAATGGTGTATACGTAGGTTTTCCTTATTATAATAGCGTATGCACGTAGGTTCTACATATTGAAGTAGCGTACATCTCATAAAATATGTTTTAGCTACTTCTATTTATTGTTGCAGTGTTCTGGGTTTTGGTACTGTTACTGTATTCTGGTTACAACATTCAGAGAATTGATTATTTGATTCAGTTTTTGGTTGGTGTAAAGGAGATTGGTTGATGCAGATATATTTGATATTTGATTGATGTTATTGATGGATCCAGTTTGAAAATTTATGAAACTTGGTCCCTGGAAGAAAAGAGAAGGTTATAGCCTTCTTTAGGTCAGCACCTACATACTAGTACATCAGCTAGTAGAAGAGCTAAGGGAGGTTGTAGCTCCCTTCTAGGAGAAGCTCGAGAATGAGAGAAGGTTGTAGCCTCCTGCAGGTAGAAGCCCGCATAGTGGTATAAGACTGTACCAGTATAGAAATATTGTAAAAGAAGTTTCTTATTAAAAGACGATAGAGATGAATTGCAGTAGGTGGTTCTCACCCACATTGGGTTTCCACCTTATATCTTGTGTTCATGTGTGTGATTGCCTATACTGTTTAATGGACTTGATTACTGTTTTGTGGTTTTGATACATATATTGAAATAAACCAACTAATTTAGAAGTCTGCAAGATATACGTGGTTTTCTCTAAACACAGTTGCGTATATACGCAGGTTTAATTAACAAAAGTAGTGTATATCAATTTTTTTATGGAAATAAAAAATTGTTAAATTGCTAATACTGATTCAACCGCCCCCCCCCCCCCCTCTCAGTATTATTTCCAACAATTGGTATCAGAGCAGGTCCTTCAGAAGAAGCTTGATCGCTTGAACGAAGATCTATCATCATGCTCAAATATGAAAAAGAGGCATCCATCAGGCCACCAATATTTGATGGGAGTAACTTCGTCTATTGGAAGGTAAGAACCACATCCTATCTTCAATCTCTTGGCATAGAATTTTGGGATATTGTGGAAGGAGGATACACATTTCCATCAGCAACTCCTACAAATACGGCTGGTAAAAAGCAGTACGAAACAAATGCAAAGGCTTTCAATACTCTATTTGGGATTCTATCTCAATCAGAATTCGTCAAGGTATGCAGCTCAAATCCGCCAAATAAATATGGGACAAGATAATTCTAAGTTATGAAGGAGACAATCAGGTAAAACATGCAAAACTACAATCTCTCATAATTCAATATGAAACTCTCAGAATGCAAAATGATGAAAGTGTGGCTAATTATTATTTATGTATAGATGAGATTGTTAATCGTATGAAAAACTTGGGTGAAGAGATAAAATAAATTACTTTAGTTGAAAAGGTTCTAAGATCTTTGTCTTCTAAGTTTGAATCAAAAGTTTCTACCATAGAAGAAAAGTAGAATCTTTAGAGCATTACCATGTCACAGCTACACTTTCAAAATGAGAAAAGGGGGTCCATTAGACATGAGAGAAGGCGCATTCAAAGCTTCAAGAAAAGGAGAATACAATGAGTCAGGACATATGTCAGAAGGAGAGGAAGAATCAAACTTTTTCAAGAACCTTCAACAGGGTTTTGGAAGATTTAGAGGTAAGCTACCTTTCAAATGCTTTTCTTGTGGAAAAGAGTTGGTCACTATGCAACCAACTGTCCTCATAAAGATAAGCTTGATAAAGGTAAGGAACTAGTTAAATGGAACAGAAAACAGAACATAAGTAAGAAGAGCTATTATACACATGAAGACAATGATGAATTTTCAAATAGTGATGAAGATAAACATGGTAATGATTATAGACTTTTGATGGCTTTTGAAGATGATGATTTCTTGGATGCTGTAGATGAAGATGATCTCTATGAAGAAATTTCTAAACTTAAAATTTGTTTATAAGAAAAGAGTATGATTATAGATACTTTGACATTCCAACTTGCTGAAAGGGAAAAACACAATGAAAAGTTAGAATGTGAAATTGTGGGACTTAGAAACGATATTGAGAAAACAAAAGCACTTAATCTTAGATTTGTTAAAGGATCTGAAATTTTAGATGAGATTATCAAAGTGCAGCGTTCTCCTCTAATCAAGATAGGTGTTGGATATACTGAAGAAGAAGCCATCCACGTCCAAAAGTTATCTTGATGGAACAAGGAGAAGTGAACAAGTTGACAATCATCAGCAAAGGCATACAGCGGATCACCAGGTAAATTGGGGCCAATCTACTTCAAGGATGAATAGAAGCTACAACCAACCGCAGATAAATCATTCTCAATTTGACTCCAAAATGAATGTCAATAGAAACTAGAATCACCCGGTCGGTAGATTTGATAATCACAAGAATTTCTTTAATGGCCAATGTTTCTCATGTCATAAATTTGGACGCAAAGCTGCTCAATGTGTTGCCTACAATACCATCATGACTAGAGAAGCATGAAATCAAAGGAGTGTGGCTAGGATCATGAAGAGAACCTACAATAACTTTTGTTCTCTTGAAAATGAGATAGAATGCTCTACTTGCAACAACTTTGATCATGAAGATTCTGAATGCATGAGTAAGTTTCGACAAACATCTCAGAAGGAGCAAGCTTCATTGGGTACCAAAACATGGAGAAAGAAAGAACCGCAACCAGAAAGATGTGCTATAGCCTTATATGCGAAAGGACAGGAAAATCAGTGGTACATCGACAATGGATGCTTGAAACATATGATAGGTGATAAAGAAAAAATTCAGTCATATAGTACCTTATAAAAGAAAAGGAAGGTCTCATTTGGAAATGACACCCCTACACTCATAAAAGTTAAAGGCTCTATTCTTTTGAAAGAAAAGGTCAAAGCTAGAAATATTATGTATGTTGATGGCTTAAAGCATAATCTATTGAGCATTAGTCAAATGTGTGATCAAGGAAATGAGGTAGTATTTCGATCAAATGGATGTATTGTTTGTGAGCTTGATACAGGAGAAACAGTGATCAAAGGCATAAGAACTCCAAATAATCTATACATACTCAAGGGAGGACAACAACAATGCTATCTAAGAAAAAATGATGATCAATGGCTATGGCACAGAAGATTGGGGCATATAATCTTCCCTCAAATAAGGAAAGCATGCAAATATCAGGTTGTTCGTGATCTCCCTGAAATTAGAATTCCAGATAATATAATATGCAAATCATGCCAATTTGGTAAGCAAACCAGAACACATTTCCCTTAGAAGGAAGGGTCAGCTAGTAAGCCACTTGAACTTGTCCATACTGATTTATGGTGTCCATCAAGGAAAAAGTCACCTCGTCGAGAAGAATACTTTATATTGTTCATTGACGACTTTTCTAGGATGTGTTGGATAGGAATTTTGAAGCATAAAGACGAAGCTTTCGAAAAGTTCAAAGCTTTCAAAGCATTGGTTGAAAATGAATCAAATCACAGAATCAAATGCCTCATGTCTAATTGAGGAGGGGAATTTACCTTAGATGAATTTTTTGACTTTTGTGAGGAACATGGAATAAGAAGGGAATTCTCTACTGCAAGGACTCCTCAGCAAAATTGAGTGGTGGAAAGGATGAATAGAATGATTCAACAAATGGCTTGTGCTATGCTTGATGAGTCTCGAACTCCTGCAACCTTCTGGGGTGAAGCTACATTTGTTGCCATTAATATTCTCAACAAAACAAACATCTGCGTAAACAACAATCAAACTCCTCATGAACTTTGGTATGGTAAGACTCCTACTGTAAAATACTTCAAAGTTTTTGGAAACAAATGTTATATTAAAAGGACTGATGAAAAGCTTGGCAGGTTTGAATCTAGAGTAGATGAAGGCATTCTCCTTGGTTACTCTTCACGAAGTAAAGGATATAAGTGTTACGATAAAAGACTTCGAAAAATTGTTGAAAGTATTGATGTGGTGGTTGATGAAGCAGGAAACAATCTAAAGCAGATAAAAACCAAAGATTTTGAAGATGATGAGGACTATCCTTCAACATCAAATCAGATTGATGTTGAAGAAGAAACTTATGAGACACCAGAAGAATAGATAAGGGTAGAAGAAAAGACTCCATCTAGGTATGTCCAAAAGAACCATCTAGAGACTCAAATTTTGGGGCAGAAAGAGGCAGGTGTACAAACAAGAAGAACTATTACAGAAGCTTCAAGCTATCTAGCATTGCTCTCCTCTATCAAACCATGAAATATAAGTGAAGAATGCAAAGATGAATGCTGGGTAAAGGCCATGAATGAGGAACTTGAGCAAATTGAAAAGAATAACACTTGGGAATTGGTTCCTAGACCTAATGATAAAAATGTCATAGGGACCAAATGGATATTGAAAAACAAGCTGAATGAAAATGGAGATGTTATTAGAAATAAGGCCAGACTTGTTTGTAAAGGGTATGCTCAACAAGAAGGTATAGACTTTGAAGAAACTTTTGCACCGGTTGCTAGACTTGAAGCCATAAGAATGTGCCTTGCTCTTTCTAGCTTTTAGAAGTTCAAAGTATATCAAATGGATGTGAAATCTACCTTTCTATATGGAGACTTAGAAGAAGAAGTGTATATTGAGCAACCATATGGATTCATCCTTGGAAATGATCCAAAACTTGTATGCAGAATCATAAAGGTTCTCTATGGTCTCAAACAGGCTCCTAGGGCTTGGTATTATCATTTGAACAAATACCTCCATCAACAAGGTTTTCAAAATGATTAGCAAATAGCAATCTATATATAAAAATTGACAATGATAAATTGCTAATACTTGTTGTGTATGTTGATGATATCATCTTTGATAGCAATGAAGAAGCCATGAGTCAAAATTTTGATTTGGTGATGCGGAAAGAATTTGAAATGTCCCTACTTGGTGAGCTCACATAATTTCTTGGTTTACAAGTGAAACAAAACAAAGACGGTATCTTTCTATCACAAACCAAGTACCTCAAGCAGATTTTGAAGAAATATGGCATGGAATATTCGAAACCAGTATGTACCCTTATGGTAACAGGATGCAGCCTGAGCGTAAATGATGAATCAGTAATAGTACATCGACCAACCTATAGATCCATGATTGGTAGTATGATCTATCTAATAGGCACCCAACCATATATCATACATGCAGTGGGAATATTTGGAAGATTCCAGGCAAATCCAAAAGAAACACACCTTCAAGCAATTAAAAGGATTTTCAAATATGTTCGTGGAACACAAAACTATGGCTTATGGTATCCTAGAGATACAAATCTCACACTTCATGCATATACAAATGTAGATTGGGCAGGAAGCATGGATGACAAAGAAAGCACTAGTGGTGGTGCATTCTTTATGGGTTCGAGATTAGTGTCTTGGTTCAATAAGAAACAAAGTTCAATTGCATTATCTACGACTGAAGTAGAATATGTGGCTTCTACATCTTGCTGCACACAACTCCTTTGGATGACGTAAACATTGCAAGACATTCAAATAACTTGTACTCCACCCATCTCCATTCTATGTGATAATACAAGTGCAATCAGCATTTCAAAGAATCCTGTCATGCATTCCAAGACCAAGCACATACCTATCAAATATCATTTTCTTTAGGAACAAGTACTTGAACAAAAAGTCAAATTGGAGTATGTTCCCTCCAAGGAATGATATATTCAGCAAACCACTACCCAGAGAGACATTTGAATACCTCAGACAGAACCTGGGGGTAGTTGATGCATCATCTTGCTGTTGACACTTATCTGTTTCAGATAATAGTGGTTGTACACGAGTTTCATGAAGTCTATCCGCGTACATAAGCCAGTTTCTGTGGATACAATCGCATATATGCTGGTTTGAAGAATATCAGTAGGCCAGAATTAGGATGAAAATAGTCTGATATGGGTCTGACAGTGATCATCTGACACAGGTTAGGGGGATCATATACTTTTAATAATGCATTGTTGGCATTATCTTAGAAGATCTTGGTACAATTTCACAGTTGTTTTTGATTCAGGTGGAACAGGTGTAGAGGGAGATCATGGTTGATGGTATGGATGGTGATTGACAGATGCTGCTGATGATAATTGTTGATGACTATCATAGTCTTGTCTTAGATATTTGGTCTCTATATCACGTATTTATTTTATTATCAAGGTCATGTAACGACCTATCTTGTTTCCCCACTATGCCTGGGATGGATGATGTAATGTTCTTGTCTTATCATGTATAAAATTTTGATGTATCACCACTTGGTTGGGTGGATGAGTCAATCTTGGTATATCGCCACTTGGTTGGGAGATGGATGTATGTATGAGCCTTTGGTGATAGGAAGGTCATTTATGATGTATAGAGTCATGTTATTCTTGTAGAACATCTTTTTGCAGACCTTGCTTAAAGTCAGGGGGAGCACACTTCAACAAAGCAGATATTTCAGCATATACTCGGGGGGAGCATAACCCTTTGCCCTTGATGACAAAGGGGAAGAGTGACTTGGGGTTGCCATCAAGTACAAAGGGGGAGATTGTTGGGATTATGGCACAGGCTTGGGACTATGGCACATGTATTGTCCTTGAAGGCAACTCACTTGACAAATCACTCAAATGATAGTTTAGGCTCACAGACTCTTAGAATAAAAGAAAGGGAGGTATACGAAGGTTCCCGCTCACCAAGCCGCGTATACACACAAGTTCACAGAACAAAAGTCACATATGCATATACACGCACTTTCATGCACAAAAAAGTGTGTATAGTTTGGAAAACTCGGTTTTTGGTCCTTGGTATTTGGACCTATGGTTTTGGACCATGGTATCTCATCCAAAGTGTCGATCCTAGGTATTTGGACCTAGGTATTGGTTCTAAGTGGTTTTGGACCATGGTATTGAGTAAGGCCTAAGACTATAAAAGGGGAAGGAGATCATTAGACAAAGGTACTCAAGGATTGAATATCTTATGAAGAACAATATGTAGAATACTCGTCATTGGGTTATGGTGCATAGCTAGATCTAAATCAAGGAGGAACTTGAGCACTAGAAGAAGGATAAGTTCTATTGATGGGTCAAGATCTTAAGGCTTGAAGAGAAGTATCTTTGTGTGATTTTGATCTATTATATTTGGTGCATGACTAGATCTATAAAACAAATGATCTAGGTATAACTAATGTCTAAATAGTTGAAAAGAGTAAATTATCTTTTATAGATATGTATAGAGGTTCAGCATAAAAAAGGCATGTATACATGCTGGTTTGGTAATTCAAAACGGCGTATACACAGCTTTGCCTTAATATAACAGTGTATGCATGCAGGTTCTACATATTGAAGTAGCGTACATCTCATAAATTATGTTTTAGCTACTTTTGTTTAATGTTGTAGTGTTCTAGGTTTTGGTTGGGTTCTGGTACTATTACTGTATTCTGGTTACAACTTTCAGAGAAGTGATTGCTTGATTTAGTTTTTGGTTGGTGCAAAGGAGATTGGTTGATGCAGATATATTTGATATTTGATTGATGTTATTGATGGATCCAGTCTGAAAATTTATGAAACGTGGTCCCTGGAAGGAAAGAGCTAAGAGGGGTTGTAGCTCCCTTCTAGGAGAAGCTAGAGAATGAGAGAGGGTTGTAGCCGTCTATAGGTAGAATCCTACGTATTGGTATAAGACTACACGAGTACAAAAATATTGTAAAAGAATTTTCTTATTAAAAGAAAATAGAGATGAATTGTAGGAGGTGGTTTTCACCCACATTGGGTTTCCACCTTATATCTTGTGTTCATGTGTGTGATTTCCTGCACTGTTTATTGGACTTGATTATTGTTTTATGGTTCCGATACATAGATTAAGATCAGCCAACTAATTTAGAAGTCTGCAAAATATATCCAATTTTCTCTAAACACAGTTGCATATATACACGGGTTTAATTAACAGAAGTAGCGTATATCAATTTGTTTATCGAAATGAAAAATTGTTAAATTGCTAATACTGATTAACCACCCAGCCCCTCACAGTATTATTTCCAGCAAGGTCCATAGTAAAGGATTCTTATTTGCCCTTTTCTATTGATCTCCTTTTGTTCTTCATCTTGATCCCAGTATAAGGATTCTTCATTACCCTTTTACCTTGGTTAGGACTACCTCATCCATTTGAACTTGCAGATTTGCTTTTTGCTATGCTAGCCTACCATGTGAACTCTTTCTTCAGTAATTGATCTAATCTAGTTAAGCCACTCTTTTATTGACTCCATAGCATAATGGGATGAATACTCGTTCTGCCCATCTATTCCCTTAAATCCACCACCCAATCAAACAAAAACATCATGAGCACTAAGAACTAGCTTGAAATCCTACCCAAAACAAAGTTAGATTATAAAGAGAGAGCCCTCTCTTGACTTAGGTTGGCTAGAACCCGAGTCTAAAAGATTAGGTTTGTGGTTACCTCAGATTATTCCTTCCTTTTATCACTTCTAAGGAAGACTTCTGAGTGATAACATAGTGGAGACCATACTGGGGAATCAAACCCCCAATCTTAATAAACCTTTGAGAAATTCAAATTTTAATTTTCAAGGCTCTTAAAGGATTTATTAGAAGTTATTTCAAAAATTCACAAAAAAAGAAAATAATTAGAAAAAAGCTTGAAATCTAGCTTCAAGGAGAACTCACTTTACAAGGGCCAACCCTGATCCAAATCCTCCCCCTCTATTTGACAATCCCAACCTTATTTCAAGAATATTCAGAAGACAATAAAGTTAAATAAGCCCAAGACCTTTATTTAGATCCAATTCCTACCCTAATGAGTGCTTGTTCATAGAAGACCTCCCTCTTGACGAGTATTTTGACCTTTCTTTATTTAGAACCAAGTTTGGGAGTGCACTTGAGGACACTATTCTAGATCCAGAATTTATAGAAGAACTTGAAGTCCAAAGGAAAAAATTAATTGATCAGTACCTTTTGAATTCCCCTTATTCATCCCTTACTACTAATAGGATCCCTGAACTTTTTGAAACAACTTCAACTTCTTTTAGTTCACCATCATTTCCTCACACTTCTGAAGTTCATTCCTCATCTACATTCATACCTTCGCTTCCCCATTAGCCTATCACTACACATCAAATATGCATTGCCCCTGTTACCCCAAATCTCCCTATTGTCCCAAATCTTCTTGTTACCCCTACTCCTTTTCTCAATCCTATCCAACATAGAGCTATGGCACTCAGATATTCCCCTTTGTGATTCTCGCTCCTCCAAGTGTCTTGCCACTAGACTATTAGAGTAAAATTTTCCTATTTGATGGCACTGGATCTTACATAGCACAACAACATAGAAGAAAAATGACAGATTACTTTGAACTGCATGAAATTGACATATAAGATGTCTAAATGAGATTTTTTTCCCAAACTATAGCTAGAGAAGTAAGAACATGGTTTAGATCTCTGCCTAATAATATTATAGATAGTTTAGAAGTTCTTTACTATCAATTTTTAAATAGGTGGGAGAAAAAAAAGAACCCTCTTCAAATTCTCTCTCAATATGAAAGCCTCAATAGGGGACCAAAAGAAACCGTTCAGGACTACTGTACTAGATTTAACAATGTATATAATGCAATACCACTTGACCTTAGGCCTCCACCTAGCTTATCCCTGATAAAGTTTCTAGACGGGTTTGACACTAACATGGCTTTTCAACTGAGAGAAAGGAATCTACCTACACTAGAAGATATGTAAAGTGTAGCAGTTAGTGTAGAAGCTAATCTGTTATCGAAGAGAGCTAGGGTTAGAAACAAAAGGAGAGCACACCTGAAAGATGAAATTTCACCCTTTGACAAAAAAATGGATGCTTTAGCTAAAGGAATGGAAAAATTGATGGATAGGATAGAAATGATTGAACGGAAACCTCACTGGGATAATGTTATAGACATATTTTGGCACATCAACCCCAAGATTACATGTCAATGTATTAGGGTTCATCAACCCCTAAAATGGTTTCTTTATGCCCTAAAAGAACTAAGTCATCTGAATGCCTCATTCCCCAAAAGTTTGATCTCAAAAATCATCCAGAAAGTGCTGAAACTAAACAATATTTGAAAGCCCTATGTTAGGGTGAGATTCATCTCACCTGCTACACTGTCAAAACAATATGCATCACAGTTTTTCGCTTTAGTAAGTGCGGTGTGCGAGGTTGGAAATATTTCCGAGACAATTTGTTAGTTGGTTGCTCATGGAATCTTCTAGAAACTTCTTCTATGCCACTTGCCTCTCTGAATTCGCCCAAGGGTGACTATGGGAACTAGGAAACCATCTCCAATTCCCCTCTCTTATGGAACTAATTTCAACAAATGGAATGGCATTCATCATCCCCATTGATGAATCACCCTCTTGCAATCATCTGTAAAAGGATCTCCCATCCAAGAGATCAAGGGGGATGAATTGTTGTGAATTGTAAGGAAATGTTGCTAGTTTCAATATTGAGGAGAGAGTATTGTATTGCTGTTGGTGTGTTCTTGCTAATTCATGAGGTGAAGAAAGATTGAAGTTAGGAGGATGGCACTGGATTATACAACTAGGTTGTAATTATCCCTATTATTAATAAATTTCTTCAATATTTTTCCCAATTGATTGTGTTAACTGTAAATGATTTCATTTGTTCATTATATATCTGATTCTATAATGTTTATGTTGTGATAGATCATGATGCTTTGATAGGTCTTTGTTGCTGTAGTTGTGCAGGTACTCTCCAAGCATGTTAAGTATGGGTAGGAGTTATGGGATCAACCAAAGGAGAGGGATATTAGGTGAGGAATCAAGTGAAATTTCCAAGTTGGTCCTCTACAATCTTTCTCTTATCTATCACTCATAGGAAAGATCATTGAATTACTTTATACTGTTTTTACTAGGTTAGCTACCAAACCTGGAGGGTTAGTCGCTCGACAAGACACTAATTTTCCCAGAAACAAATTGGTGACTCTGCTAGGGAAACTAGATGATTGTTTGTTGCTATTGGTTGTTCTATGTTGAATTATATAAACTATAGATAGAGTCTGAAAAGCCAGGAAGCTTTCAAACCGCTCTTGTTATGCAATTACGTATTAGATAAATGTTGCTTCAGTCAATCTCTGGTTTACTTTATGAATTAAAAATTTGACTTGAAAACACATCTAGATGCCCTTTTGGTAGCTCAGTAACCTCTTAGGACATTCCATCATAATTTTCTTATCATTGTTCATCAAAGCCAAGCTTGATTCATTGAAAACTGCT
This sequence comes from Pinus taeda, assembly GCA_000404065.3. Classification (NCBI taxonomy): domain Eukaryota; kingdom Viridiplantae; phylum Streptophyta; class Pinopsida; order Pinales; family Pinaceae; genus Pinus; species Pinus taeda. The sequence continues at coordinate 7,457 of APFE030452778.1, read as the reverse complement.
GCAAATTTGAGCCAAAATCATTTTCAGAAGCACTCCCTGACCATCGCATTGTCTTCCACTGTGACTTAATATGCATCTCACATCCCGAGTGTAAAAAGTGGAAGGAATATAACTGTCTACAAAGGCCAGGTGTGATGATTGACTGAACTCAATTTACCATCTAGGAGTTGAGGGTTTTTGACTAGTTTTCAAACTTGTTTGGTTGTTTGCTGAATTTTAACAATACCTCATCATTGAAGCCAACTTACATCACTTAGATCAGCCTCTATTTACATTAGGATTGGTGAATGTTTTTGTGTGTTTGTCTTTCATTTACAATCCTTTGTCAAAATTAGTGATAGTCAATTTGTCGCTTTTGATAGAAAAAGTGTTGTAAAGTCTTCCATTTTCGTAAAAAAAGTGAATGTTGCAAAATCATCCTCCATAGCCTATCAGTTAAACTATTTTGATGCATTTGATTTGATTTGATTTTCTTCAAAGTGTCAAAAAGATATTTCTTCAAGTTTGAAAGTGTCGTTTTGAGTCTTCCTTTCCCTCTTTGAAGAAAAATTGTCGAAAATTGTCATTTTGGGTGAGACATTCTGAGTCATTGTTGTATTTAGTTTTCCTTTTTGAATAATTCACATTAAGGAGAGCTGAAAAAAATATATGCATTTGCATTTTGAATTTTTTTTTTGTGTGCAAAAACATGATTTAGGGAAATTGCATTAGTGACTGCTCTTTGTTGTTTGCTTTAAAAGTGCTTCTATGCTCTATCATTTGTGGTTAGGATTTCCATTGGTCAAATAAATGAAAAGATTGTTTATCATTATACATTGCATCTTTAGGAGTTTCAAATGATACATCACGTGGTGAACCATCAAAGGAAATTTTTTAGGAAAGATCAGCTTTGAAAATGAACTTCAATGAACTTAGCAACGCTTTGGAATCTAACACAAGATATTTAGAGGTCTAGGCTAGAGACATGTTCCGCTGTCATTAAAACTAGTGGATATCATTTTAATTGAAGGTTGGGTGATTCCTCCTCTTTGATACAAAAAGTGATAGCATGGACTTGTGCTCCCCATATCAACGCGTATATATTGGGAGACCACAATAGGCTTAAATCCTTTTTCCATAGGAAACTGAGCCTGCCACCTTATTGATCGCAATGCACTGAACACAACATTCAAGAAGATTGACTATCGTACATAAGTCCTTGGTAATTTCTCTTTAATTTATCACCAAGGTGTATATTGCAGTTTTGCGATTGGTCTGGTAAACCTTTTTGTCTAGATTGTCCATAGTAGTCACTTTCATTCCTTTTCGACTCTCTAAAAGAAAAGGTTCATCTGAGCACTTGTCCTTTTAGGCTCATTAAAAATCGAAGGCGACTAGAATCATCTTTAGCTTTTTCTCAACTCTTTAAAACTGAAAAATCAAAGTTGTGTCCAAGTGTTGTTAAAATAAATTGCCATGAAATAACATCATTTTCCCTTAGTTGATTTTTAAGTTGATCAAGTAATCCGCAATCGTGGAAGAACGTCAATCAAAACCCCGTCGTTCGCAGAGATTAGCGAGTCAACCATATTTTCCTCTGGAAGCAAAACCAATTCAAACAAAGCGGTCTCATTTAACTGAGTCTAGTTCATCTGGGTTATTTGGAACATTCGTTTCAACATCGTCAGAGACTCCAATTACTCCAATTATTTCTAGTACATCCACCTTTAAAAAGGAAGTTTCATAGTTACTAGAGGACATTAGAATTGATCCTAGTGTAATGGTACATACTTCTGAACCTGAAACAACTCCATCTAGAGTTGGTCGGGAACCCATCCCAGTTCAATCCGAGGTTACATTTGAACCAGGAGTTGTTCAAGAACCTCCCTTTAAGACTAAATTTCATTTACCTGAACATCTGGACTTTGAATTTTAGTATCCAGAAGTTGTAACCTCTCCAAAATCTATCACTGCAAAAACTACACCTTATTCATCTCCAGAAATATTTTACCGACGTGACGGTCAACCTCTTCCACCTGGTCTGATTGCTATAGAGGAGATAGTAGAGGATCCTCCATTTGACACCCCTGTTCATTTTGGAACTGGGATTAATTCATATCCTGCTACTCCTCATTTTTCTTCCTTTAATCCTTCATCACGATTTCATGTCAAATCATTAGGAAAACTTTTGGATAAGTTAACCATATCTGAACAACCATCAACATCTAGGAATGTATCATTTGATGTAGTTGTAGTAGAATATTCTGCTGCTACTCCTTCAATGTTTATTAGTACACTTGAGTCACATATATATGGTGCATCATCTATTCCGATTGGTTACCAATCACTAGCTGGAACCCACTCAGGGGTTGCTTTAGCACCATGGTTTGCTCTCATTTACTCATATGGAAACCCATCTAGTTTTTCTCACTTGGAAACTCAACAATTTGATCCTGCATATTAGTATCAATTTGGGAAAACTAGTTATCAAATACCGATATATCCTTTAAACACTAGACTGCGGCCATATGGAGAGTAGTATGTGCTATAGACATTTTTGGGCACTTTAACCCCAATCAAAAATGTCCATAAACTGAGGACTCTTAACTCCCTAAAAGGGTCGCTTCACTACCTAAAGGAACAAGGTCAATTGATTAGATCATCTCCCAGAAGTTCTCCACTGAAAACTGCTCATAAATGGTCAAAGTTGGACCATACTGAAAGCTCCATGTAGAGGGTGTGATGCATATCAACTTCCCAATGTACAGGGTGCGATGCATACTATTTTGCTCCTCTGTAGGGTGCGATGGTCGGGAATGGACAAATGGCAGGGACCAAAATGCGAGGTGGAAGATCATGGAATCTTCTAGAAGCTTCCCCTCTGACACTTGCCACTCCATTTTCGACCAGGGATGAGTAAGAGATCTTCATTCTCCAAGTGGAAGCAGGAACTATCAGAGAGAAGACACTAATGAAGATCCCAAAAGATGACTCACCTCTCTGTAATCATCTATATATGGATCCCTCATCACAGAGATCCAGAGGCTGGAATTTTGTAACTTATAAAGAAGTGTTGTTGGTATTCTAGTGTACATTCACAGTGTTGGGTGATTTTGCTTTTCTTGAGTTGAAAGAAGGGCTTCTTAGCTGGAGGATGATGCTGGGTCAAAGCTGCTCATGGTTGTAATCCTCTTGCTACTTTTTATTTCAATAAAGTTATTCTTGTTTCCTTCCATATTCTCGTGTACTTGTTTATATATGCTTGTATATGGTTAATGTACATCTGATCTTGCATTATTTATGAATTTAGATCCTTGTTTCTTGCATAGTAGTATGTTGTTGTGATTCTACAGGTCCTTTTGAAGCTGACCAGACAAAGAGCGAGCAACAAAACTCTATCAAGAAGGAGAAGGAATCGAGCACAAGACTAAGGTTGGCCCTTGGTTCTCCTCTCATCTATTTTCATAAAAGGAATCAATAATAGACTTTGATTTTTTGTTTCTAAGATAGCCACCCATCTTAGTGGGAATAGCAGCATCCGTGTAGACACTATTCCCATATAACAAAATGGCGGCTCCGTTGGGGAGCGACTAGATTACTTGTTAGCCTATCTATCCTTGTTTCTTTTATAAACATATAGACGGAGCCGGAAGTCAAGCCAGCTAGCCTTCGGACTGAATTTTTCATACAAATGCAAAGTAGATCAGTGCTGCTTTAGTCAATCTCCGGGCTTTTGTTTATAAATTAAACAATAGATCTGCAAGCAATCTAATTTCCCTAAGTAGTGGCTTTAGTAACCTCTTAAATCACCCCTATGTTTTTACATACATTGATCTGTAATTATTCAGCTTAAAACCATGAACTAAACTGCAAACTGTGAGTGAAGTCTCGTTCAAAGTCTCACACTGTAACCATCGCATCCTACCTTCAAGGTAGTCTGTATGCATCACAATCCCCGAATAGAGTAACTGCGCTGCATACTGAGTTCACTGTGTAACAGGTGCGACGGTCAGGGAGGTCTAATTTTACCCTCCGACTATGGATTTTTCTCATTGTTTTTAGTCTTATTCAAGAGTTTTTGCTGTCTGTAATCAGTGTGCTTCTATGAATGCCCCCTTCTCTAGCATTATTCCGCCTCCTTAGTGCAAAGAACTATAAACTTTTTTTTATGTATTGTGCGTCGTTTTAGTTCTCTTTTGCAAAAATTAACATAGTCGAACTGTCGTCACTAGATCTGAAAGTGTCGTAGCTGTTGTTTTCAGTTTTAGAAAGAAATCCCATTGTTCTAGATAGTTGATTATACGGTTATTATTGCATAAGACTTGATTTACTAGTTTTAAAGTGTCGAAAAGCAATTTCCATTTCAAAATCGCAAAGTGTCTCTTTTTTCTTCACTTCGTTTTAAAAAAGAATTTTGTTGAATACAGTCGCTTTAAAAGTAATTCAATTTTGCACATAGTTTTCTTAGTGTCATTTACACATTAAGGGAACTGAAAACCAATGCATGCAGGTGCATTTGCATCTTGAATGCTTGGCTTGATTTAGGACTGTGCATATTAGCGTGTGCTATGTGCTCTGTGAAGAAAAGATGCTTGACTTTCTTCCCCTTAGTAGCTAGGATTTTCATTGCTGAAAGAAGATAAAACGTCTGTTTATCATATTAGACTGCATTTAGGAATTATACATACATCACGTGGTGAACCTAAAAGGCAAACTGCTAAGCAAGATCAACTTAAAATAAATCTCAATGAATCTAACAACACTTTGGAACTTAACGCAACATCTAGAGGTCTAGGCTAGAGACGCATTCCAGCATTGTAAAGCCTGGTAATTGTTGCTTTCAGTGCTGGTTGGGTGATTCCTCCACTCTGAGACGATAAGTGCCAGTACAGACTTGTGCTCCCACGTACCGTCGCGTATATATTGGGAGACCACTATAGGTTGCATCCTTTATCCTTAGGAAGCTGTGTCTACCGCCCTATCGATTGTAATGCACCGAACACAACATTCGGGAAGACTGACTGCCGTACTGTAAAAAGTATTCTGCAGCTTTACGATTGGTTTGGTAATCCTCTCTACATAGATCTCTAGAGAAGTCAATTTTGCTCCTTTTCAGACTCCTTAAAGGAAAAGGTCCTCTGAGCGCTTGTCACTTCAAGCTAATAAAAATTGAAGGCGACTAGAGTCATCTTTTGTTTTTTCTCGACTCTTTAAAACTGAAAAAGCAAGTTGTGTCCAAGCATCTAAAAAATTTATTTTAAATCGGAATAACGTCACAAATTGCCCCATTGATCTTCAGGTTGACAAAATGGAGTCTACCAACCAAGGGTTTCCCCGTGAAGGAAATCCTAGTCCCTTCCTATCTTGGGGAGATGTTGGTCCACCCCATATGGCCACTTTGTCACTCTAAGGATTGACAATTGGTTTGCCAGTTTGGCTCTTCTCTACCTATGTCGTTCAGAATCCCACAATTCCTGAATAGTCTAACCAGCAACTAGACGACACTAGAGTTGCTTCCCAACCTTCTACTTCATCTGATTCTCCCTATCCTCCTTCCTCTTCACTTGAAAAAGCTGATAAAGCTAAAAATCAAGTAACTGAGAAGAAGAAGAAGCAGAAATAGAAAAAGGAAAAGAAGAAAAAGGAACCAAAATCGAAAGGGAACAACCAAGTATCTTCTAGCAAAAATCCACACACCACACAGTCAAAACCTAAATCTCCTTGCATCATTTGCAATGGAGACCACTTTCATCGAGATTGTCCCTGTATCCCTCAGATCTTAAGTGACTAGTCTCATCGTTTGCACCACCCGGTAGCATCAACCTCTGGCGATCATGTTGAATGCTCACTGTCAACCAGCGAAAGTGAAGCACATGGACAAGAAGGAATTCTAGACTTCCTTGTAAGTTGTGTGAAGGTGATCACGACGTCCACCGTTATCCCTTCCATGAAGAGGCTAAAAGAGTTTTAGATAATCGTCCAGTTTCACCATTACGACTTCCTCCTGGATATCAAAAACTCTTACCGAGTCCTCCACCAGTTGAAAATCCGGCCGGCCTATCCTTGTGGTCAGTCGAAGCACCTATCGTTGAAAATGAGCCTTCGGAATCCATACCAGACGAAATTCAAAGGGTCAATACGGCAGTTGACCCGGTATTGCCTTCAGAGTGTTCATCTTCGAACGATACCATCACTGAAGAGAAAGAGAATGACACCATTAAAATTCTTTTCATCAACACCGACTTCGATAAGCTTGGGAGCAGTCCACCCGTTCCTTTAACGCAGGAAGGAAGTTCATCAAAGTCCTACCCGGCCATCTATTCGGTCCCACCACCAAGAAACATAGTGGTTTCCTTCGACTGGAATCTACTAGGCAGACCCCGTTTACCAACAAGTGTACCATTCAGAATTATTGTACAAGATTACAGAATGGTCATGGTTGGTACCATCATTGATGAAGGGGCTTCTGTGAGTATCCTTTCCTCAATTTCTTGGAAAGCGCTTGGTTTGCCATCACTTTTGCCTGAAATGAGAAATCTAACAAGCTTCGACAAGGGAACGGGTCGACCTTTAGGGATCCTTCCAAATGTGCCCATTACTTTGAGAAGGAAAATTGTTCACATGAACATTAAGGTAGTTCAAGGACCTTTAGATTACAATCTACTCCTTGGAAGTGACTATATTTATTGCATGGGAGTCGTCATCTCCTCACTCTTTAGACTAATGTGTTTTCCGCACAAAGGAAGAATGGTCAAGCTTGTAGACAAAATGTCATTCCCTGGTTCACACATCGCAAATAGTCAACTGCCATCCCTCAATGGTCTTTTCATACAAGAAATGTCTCATCGGTCTCCAGTCTATCCACCCAATGAGCGCGAGTGATTCAAGAAGATGTGACTAAAACCCAGGGGGCATGCACCCTGGCCTGCTTCAGCAGGAAAACCTTGGGTATAGGGTTGATTTCCATGAGGGATATATGACTAGTTTGGCGAACCTGTCCTCACAAGAAAATGGGAACAGACTAGAATAAGATACCTTTGTTAAGGTTATGTCGAGTGATTCACTCCCCTTTGTCTGTTTCGATAGACATCACCGAGAAATAATCTTATTTGCTATGCTTATAGAACTTTCTTGGTAACCTGGAAATTTTTCACTATACTTGGGGGCATGCAAACTTTTCCACATGCAAGTGAAGAGCGGCTATTTATTTTTTAAATTTGTAGGACCTCTAACCCTTTAAACCCGTAAGGCTAGTCATTTCCTAACTTGCGTAAAGAAAGGATCCATGGCAAATCTTTAGAGATGTAAGCCACTTCAAAATAGCATCTCGAATGAGACATTTCTATCATATGACTCGCGAGCAATGTTGTCGCAGAGTTCAAGCTTGTTAAAAAATAAACTCTCCATGAGCAGTTTTAGTGCATAGTTCATGCTCGTTAAAAAATAAACATAAGTCATGAGCAAGTGTTTCTCCCCGC
>APFE030452771.1:53478-72356 GCA_000404065.3 Pinus taeda | reverse complement strand
AATGGCTCCGGAAGTTTAGGACCCGAAAAACTGCTAAAAATAGTAAATTGTGCTGTAATTAAGGAAACTGAAAAAAAACTGCACGAAGCACTAGAGGGGATCCAAGTCGAATTAGCGGGTGGCCACCAATATCCACTTGGATCAATAATGAAGGCAAGTTTACTTCTTTAGAATTCAAAAGGTATTGCAATGAAGATGGGATTGTAAGAAAAAAAACCATTGCATATATTCCCCAGTGAAAAGGCATAGCAAAACACATGAACATGATTCTTCCAAGAAGAGAAAGAAGCATGATTAATAGTGCCAATTTTCAACAAACGTTGTGTGTGAACATAGTCACAATTGCTTGTTATCTTGTAAATTGATCACCATTAGTCACAATAAACTATAAAATCCATAAAGATGTATGGATAGGTTATCCCTGCAATCATCCAAAACTAAGAATGAAAGTGAGGGTGGCATCTGATCTTGATGATGAACCACAAAGGTTGGTTCGAAACGTCGATTACAAAAAACATGAATGCGATGACTACAGAAGATACACAAAATACGGATCGCATAAGCCTCAAAACTATAATAAATAGAGACACAATGATATAAGTAGGGTGAAGAGACATATAAATGTTTTCCATCATATTGTGTAGATAGAATATGCTTTCAATGTTTGAGTTATATGTTCCTTGATTTGCTCATAACAGAAGGCCATCACATGAGAGTTGACATTTTTTCTCAATCAACTGCATCAAATGGGATTAAGGAATATTTTGTCTAGGAGGAAGGTTGACTCCTTGAGGAGGGAGAATCTATCAAGTGGATATGGGAAGTATGGGCTAGAATTGTGGATAGAGGAGGGTTTATTGAAGACAACTACATCCACTATAGTTTTTTATAATGGCTACATTTGAATTAATAGTATGAGAAGATTTGAAAGAATAGTGACAAAGGCCCCTTTTCAATTGTTGAATAATTTTACTTTGATAACCAATGTAGTTGAATTCACAAGGATCTCTTAAACAATGGAATGAGTGTATACATATGACATTTTGTAGTTTAATTGATAAGGTATCTTATAGTTGCAACAAATAATTATAGAAACTACCATGAAACCAACATGAAGCATTGCAAAAACCACCCTTAAATTGTTTATCATAATGTACAAAATACCACACTAGAATTAAAAGAAACATGCATTAAGAATTGTGCCCTTCTATCCATAACAAAAAATGATAGCATTTGGTGAAAAAGAAACCTATAATACAATATTATTGATCTCTTTTTATTGCATAGGACAAGGATTAACATTGAGTGAACCCTTGATGGGAACCAAGGAGTGTTCTTCATTTTTAAAGAGGTGTTACTCTTATATCTTAAAGATAATCAATATTTATTAGATGAATCAAGAATCATAAAAAAAAAATGATAGCGTGAGAGAAATCTAGATTTTAATATGATACTTAGAAACACTGCCCCATCTCCCACTCACATTCAAAGTGAGAAAGGAAATAAAATCTAAAATGATTGAATATTAACATAATGGTTCAAAACACTTCAATTTTTCTCCATTTAAACTCACTTAATTAGATTATGATCAATTTAAAAAATTATAAGGTTACTCAACAGTGAAAAGAATGCCTCATAAATCCTTTAAACATGACAAAAAAATTATCTTACTTCCGTTTATGAATGAAAGAAAATAAGATTATGACAATGTTCACAAGAAGAGATTTTAAACAACTTCTTCATACATTTTGAAGGAGAGTATGAGAGAAATACATGCTCAAGGTTACACTGCACCCTAGATCCATTTTAACTCAATATCTACGAAGTGTCAAGAGAGATCAAATATATTTTCACTCTAAAAAATGTTTGCATCTTTGGTAGATATGAAGCTAAGATGGATCTAGATTGGTTTTATTATTAGTTATAATTAATTATTAATTATAATTTTTTGTTTTTAATTTTATTTTTATGTAATTTGACCAAGTCAAATGTTTTAATGTTTCATTGATACTTATAGTTATTAATTATTTATTTTATTTTATTTTATTTTATTTTCATTGACTCAAAATGTTTACGGGACATTTAACATCTCTCCAATATTTGTTTTCTTTTTAGATTTAATTTTAAAAATGTTATAAAAAAATAAAATAAAATTATTTATAAATTATTTTGATTTTGAAATGAGTTAGGGTTCTTGGGCATGTGGTATTGATAAGCCATGGTATTGGCCCCTGGTATTGTAACAAAGCATATTTATAAGTTAATAATATCCATGGTAAAATGGGGGTGAATATACATGGTTAAGAATCTTGTTATATTGTAAGCTTGTTGTAATTGTTAAGTTTTTATGTGCTTGTTAATTAAATTTAAATATGGTCATGGAATCATTATTTTACACCACTACATCCCTCTTATACCTTTTTGCTTTGAGATTTAATTTAAAAAATTGTTATAAATTAAATTAAATTAAAATAGTTAAAAAAAAAATAAAAAATGTTGACATTATGTCTAATCCCTACACATCTCCCAAGTACTGGGTTGTAGAGTGTCTCACACAATAATGGTTAGAAACGTTTGAAATTTTTTCTCCATTTAAGCTCACTTAATAATTAGATTATGTTCAATTTAAAAATGTATAAGGTGAATTATTTGGAAAAAGAATGCCTCATAAATTTGTTAAACATGACAAACAAATATTATCCTACTTGCATTTATGAAAGAAAAAAAATAAGACGATGACAATGTTCACAAGAAGATATTTTAAACAACTTCTTCATAAATTTTCAAGGAGAGCATGAGTGAAATGCATGCTCAAGGTTACACATAACCAAACATTGTAACCCAAAACTATTCATCTTCTAGTTAATCTCTTAACCAAACATTATAACCCAAAACTATACATCCTCTAGTTAATCTCTTAACCAAACATTATAACCCAAAACTATTCATCCTCTAGTTAATCTCTTCAGGAACTCCAAAATTCAAATTCCCAAAGAAAAACATTATAAAATTAGAATAACATGCCTCCTAGTTGTAGAGAAAACATTAACATATGATCATTGTAACAATCTAAATACAAACTATTGAATTCTTAAAGCTAGGATGAAATCCCATGTGAACTAGGTTTGCAAAATTCGAGAGAAATTGACTAGGGTGGTATCAACCCCAACATTGCAACCCTTAATCTTGATGAAAGAGAAACAAACATGCAAAATGATGAGTTGAATAAAACGGGTAGAGTGATACATGGGAAATCTGGATCAACCAAAAATGGTTTTCAAGGTGATTTTCTTTTGAAGTAGTGAACTCTTGTTTCTTCTTTAATCCTCATCTAAATAAACTCTTAATGCTTTCAAAAATATCTTGTTGATGATTAAAATGCTATTAGGGATTTTAAGTTGATGTTGGCACTTGGTGTATGCTTCTTAGGTAGTTCTTTTATTTCGAAATCATTTCATCTATTTTATTTAGATTCATCATGCTTTACAGAGTATCGCACTTGGGCTTTTTGTAATTCTTTCATAGCTACCTTTGATATTCATTTGAAAGTGGGCCCATTCACAATTTTTATAAAGGCACTAACCTTGATATGCGTGATAATGCTACTGGATCATATATACTGCTTAATGTGGAATAAGGTAAGTGACTGACTAGTTCCTAAACTGAAATGACCTATACAGGTCTCACCTTCTTGTACATGAAAATAAAACAATGATGCTTGAAATAAACAAATAATACTAGATGTGTGATACTCTTTCATCTCCTTCCCATGATCATTTGGAGAATGCCTTGTCATCCACACTTCTTTTCTTGTTTATACTCCAATCCTAATGCATACATGAGGGACTTGTAGCCCACTCACCTCACCAACATGGATAATTTGCATAAATTAACTTTTAATCTCTATGTCTCTATCCTATACAAAGATCTATGTTTTCAAAATTACTACAAAACCTTCATCCTCAATGAATGCTAATTCAAAAATCATATATTAGTATGTGCAGGTTCAAATGAGTGCCCATTACGATTTAATCCATTGTACCTATCCATTTCCACCAATGAGGATCTCTATGAGGTAAGATAATTTCTTCTTTATTATATATGCAATCTAAGTGAAAAGCTTTTCATTTACTAATCACCAACAAGTATAGAAGGATGCCTCTATTTCATCTATGGTTCATTGTTTAACTACGTGCTTTCAATGATAATTATGTAGAGAATTCCCTAATTAAGTTGAATTTATCCTTTTCATTATAATACAGCCGATGTAAGATATAGAAGAAAAAAAAAACTCCAATTAAAATTCTCAATTGAAGGTATGATCTATGCTTGACTTGTCCCTGCACAACAGTCCTAGGTAGACATGCAAGAAGCACATAAATACTCTATTGTTTGAAAGTGCTTACACGCCACTCTAGTGAATTCATCCTCTATTATGACATACTCTATAATCTTATATACTTATACATAGCTCCATTGGTAAACTTGTCCAACAATGACATGAATACACACACACACATCTAACACCAACAACTACCAATTTTTTTCTTTGGGATCAAGCTCAGTAATCGAAAGAGGAATTGTAAGTGTTGTGGCTATTACAGGAATCAACTTAGCATTGGCATGGCCACTCAATTAACTATGTGCAATGTAATTCAAGATTTACCATATGTAAACAGATAACACTTTTACCTCTTGTCTTACACATAAGACAAATTAATGGATAAACAATTGTTTATGGAGGAGAATGTGTTGCCTTGTCAATTCTATAGGAAAATATGTTAAAGAACTAATAAATTCTCTAACTCTAGATTAAACTCTAACTCTAATAGAGTTGTTGTACTCTCTATTAGACAAGGGAAAACAATAACTCATTAGATTTACAAGTTTGATTACATATCCCTCTCATTCATATTCCCATTATCCACTGATAGCCATTAAAATCTAACTAAAACATAAATACTCAAAGCATGACCACACAACCATTAAACACCACAAGGTAAAAATGATATTAAAAGAGCCAAGAAACAAAGGGAATTTCTTAGATGTTTTAAAATATCAAGGTAGACCTTTTTATGCCCACACTAAAAAGCACTAGAGGGAGGAATTCATGAGGGATTGCGTATTAAAGAAGGAATTACTCGTGTTGTTTTGGGAAGGTAATGTGAGTGCCTAAAAGTTTTTTTGTCCTTAAGAAAACATAGTAGTGAAAATGTCTTGGTTTGAACCTATTGATACCATCCGGTAGTGCACATATCAGACTACCTATGGTAGGGTGTAATCACTTGGTGTTAGCTAATTGCTTAATCTTAAGAATTTAGGCAGATATATATTTATTTCTATTATGGTAAATTCCACACACACAGACTAATTTTCCCCAAGGAAAAATCACAAGTTTATTCATAAAGAACAAAATTGTGTATTGTAGATGAGAAAAACATATGAGAAAACCAATAGATCCTGGTACCCAAGAAAAAAAAACTCACTAGAAAGATAACACTAATCTACTCTTTTCTACCTTTCTTTTTTTCCACTTTCAACCAACCACCAGCATTGGGAGTGGAAGATACAATAATCATTTGATTCTCTTCTACATTTATGGAGATTTCTTTACCAAAATTTGAACTTTTTGAAGCATGAATTCGTTTGGTTCAAATTTCTTCATTTTCAGATGGAATCTTCTCAATATGTTTTTGTTGAAATCATGTGATTGGAACTAAAAAAGAATTATGCTTGACCTCATTATTATGTGTGATATCTTGGGAATTATTGTCAATAATGTTTGAAGTGTTCTCTAGGATTTCTTGATCCTCTTCTTTTGCTTCCTTTGATTCTGAAAACTGTCAGCCCTTTGGCTCTTGGGCTTGTCTCTTTTTTCTTTTAGGGTCTTTTTTTCTTTAGAACACAAGTTTTGAAGATGACCGCTTGAAGACATATATGATACTGAAATGTCATATTCTCGTAGTAAAGAGGTTGGGATGACTGCATATTGTTATGGATCAAAATAATGTGATCAAGTAAACCCTTACTAAGGTCTACCTCTACACAAATCTTAGCAAATGTGAAAATTCCTTTTAAGACTCTTTATGCATCCACCTTTAGGAACTTCCCCAAAGAATTCCCTATCCCTTCTAATATTTTGTGATACCAAAAATGCAAGGGTAGATTATGTAACCTGACCCATACTGGCATTTTGGTGACCACCACGATATTTGCATCAAATCCCAAAAACCATGGTATCATGAATAGACCATTATTTCCCCAAAACCATGGTCCCTCTTTTAATACATAATCCATATCTTTTGTTGTGTCAAACTTCACAAGAAAAAATCCCCTAGGACATAGGTGAATATCACAACTTTTAGTCCAGGTAGAGAAAATCCATTGGTGTAAAGTGTTCGACTTGGGCCAGAAACCATTAAATCAGCATATAATTTCTCTTGCATGGAAATCAGAGTAGAGCTCATTGACCTTGGGAAGGTTTATTGCCAAATCCGACACCTAGTTCATCTGATCCACAATAGATGGACTAGGAAAATTGGGGGAGTGTTCTAAATTTTTTTGTCGACCAGTCCTTCCTTTAACTGCATCCTTGAAAGAAATTGGGCCCTTGGAGCTAGATCTGGGACATCCTCCAAGTAGAATCATGTTAAGGAAGATGGCTGGAATGGGTACAATGCCATAGTCCTGCAACTTGTAGTCCTCTTGCAATGATTTCCCTGCATAAATCAGATTTTGGAGGCTTCCTGGAATACCCAACTGTTCTTGAATATTTTTCTTAAGAGTTTCAACCCGATCCCAAATCTGGAACCTCATGCATACAAACTTACCATTCGGGGATTTTATAAAAATTTGGAGCGGAACTCCTTTAGGAAGATCTGGGGTTCGACATCCAAGATCCATCCTCTTTTTGGTGCTAACCTATAAATTCAAGGGTGGAATGGGGATCTAAGAAGACTTTATTGAAGACTGGTAGAGAGAGGATTTGAGAGCCTCCCCATCATTGAAAGCGCCAAGACTCCAAACCATATGATTCCCCAAACCCCATAGATTTGAAAAAACCCCATGTGCTTTTGACTCGACAAGGTCCAAAAGATCTATGACAAGAGACTGATTTGAGTTTTGCGACCAAGATTTCTTGAAAATCATGTTCTCTCGACTTCGATCAGGGCTTAGCTACAACCAATGCTTTTCTCTTTGTTGCTGCAAATCCCGCCTGTCATTTTTCTCATACCAAGTATTACAACGAAGGATATTCTTGTACAATCCTTCGTTAGGAGTCACACGCTCTATATCATTGTTCGATCATATCCACTGGTTACAGAAACACCAGATTATGACCCTTGTCCCTAGATCCATATGAGATAATGAGGAAAACATCCTTCGTGAATCCCTCAAGCCTACAGTCGAGATAACATGGCCAAATCCAACAAAAAAGAATGTATTTGTCCATAAATCCATGCTTTCAAAAGCATGACCAATCCAAAAAATAGCAAGTGCTTCAGTATTTTCCAAACTAGCCCACCGGATATTTTTTATGTTGAGAGAACAAAACTTTGTCAAATCTCATTCCTTGATTTTCCATTTGCGTATATTTTAACCCAACAAAACATCGTGGATCCCATAATCAGATCCACCCTCATCAGTCGTGATCCTAGCTACAAGAATTATTGCAAGTGAAGCAGACTTTGTGAGCATTACCCAATCCATCTACCCAATCCATCTACTCTTAGTTTTCATTTGTCGCCTCTGAAAAATTGACTAGAGGAATCAGTATAGTCATTCCAATTCAATTTTCAATTCCACAAATGCACACATATATTATGTGTGATATCTTGGGAATTATTTTCAATAATGTTTGAAGTGTTCTCTAGGATTTCTTAATCCTCTTCTTTTGCTTCCTTTGATTATGAAAAATGTCAGCCCTTTGGCTCTTGGGCTTGTCTCTTTTTTCTTTTAGGGTCTTTTTTTCTTGAGAACACAAGTTTTGAATATGACTACTTGAAGACATATATGATACCAAAATATCATATTCTTGTAGTAAAGAGGTTGGGACCACTTCAGATTGTTATGGATCAAAATAATGTGATCAAGTAAACCCTTACTAAGGTCTACCTCTACACAAATCTTGGCAAATGTGAAAATTCATTTTGAGACTCTTTATGCATCCACCTTTAGGAACTTCTCCAAAGAATTCCCTATCCCTTCTAATGTTTTGTGATACCAAAAATGCAAGGGTAAGTTATGTAACCTTACCGATACTGGCACTTTGGTGACCACCATGATATTTGCATCAAGTCTCGAAAACCATGGTATCATGAATAGACCATTATTTTCCCAAAACCATGGTCCCTCTTTTAATACATAATCCATATCTTTTGTTGTGTCAAACTTCACAAGAAAAAATCCCCTAGAACATAGGTGGATATCACAACTTTCAGTCCAGGTAGAGAAAATATATTGGTGTAAAGTCTCCAACTTGGGCCAGAAACCATTAAATCTGCATATAATTTCTCTTGCGTGGAAATCAGAGTAGAGCTCATTGACCTTGGGAAGGTTTATTGTCAAATATGACACCTAGTTCATCTGATCCACAATATAGGGATTGGGAAAATTGGGGGAGTGTTCTAAATTTTTATGTCGATCAGTCCTTCCTTTAACTACATCCTTGAAAGAAATTGGGCCTTTGGAGCTAGATCCGGGACATCCTCCAAGCAGACTCATGTTAAGGAAGATGGCTGGAATGGGTACAATGCCATAGTCCTACAACTTGTAGTCCTCTTGCAATGATTTCCTTGCATAAATCAAATTTTGGAGGCTTCCTGGAATACCCAGTTGTTCTTGAATATTTTTCTTAAGAGTTTCAACCCAATCCCAAATCTGGACCCTCATGCATACAAACTTGCATTTCAGGGATTTTATAAAAATTTGGAGCGGAACTCCTTCAGGAAGATCTAGGGTTCGATATCCAAGATCTATCCTCTTTTTGGTGCTAACCTGTAAATTCAAGGGTGGAATGGGGATCCAAGAAGACTTTACTGAATATTGGTAGAGAAAGGGTTTGATAGCCTCCCCATCATGAAAGCACTAAGACTCCAAACCATATGATTCCCCAAACCCCATAGATTTTAAAAAACCTCATGTGATTTTGACTCGACAAGGTCCACAAGATCTATGACGGGAGAATGGTTTGAGTTTTGCGACCAAGATTTCTTGAAAATCATGTTCTCTCAACTTCGATCAGGGCCTAGCTGCAACCAAGCCTTTGCTCTCTGTTGCCGCAAATCCCGCCAGTAATTTTGCTCATACCAAGTATTACAATGAAGGATATTGTTGTACAATCCTTCGTTAGGAGTCACACGCTCTATATCATCGTTCCATCAGATCCACTGGTTACAGAAACACCAGATTATGACCCTTGTCCCTAGATCCATATGAGATATTGAGGAAAATATCCTTCGTGAATTCCTCAAGTCTATAGTCGAGATAACATGACCAGATGCAACAAAAAAGAATGTATTTGTCCATAAATCCATGCTTTGAAAAGCACGATCAATCCAAAAAATTGCAAGCGCTTCAGTATTTTCCAAACTAACCCACCTGATCTTTTTGAAGTTGAGAGAACACAAATTTGTCGAATCTCGTTCCTTGACTTTCCATTTGCATAGATTTTAACCCAAAAAACATCGTGGATCCCATAATCATATCCACCCTCATCAGTGGTGATCCTAGCTACAAGAATTATTGCAGGTGAAGCGGACTTTGTGAGCATTACCCAAGCCATCTACTCTTAGTTTTCATTTGTCGCCTCCAAAAAATTGACGAGAGGAATCAGTATAGTCATTCCAATTCAATTTTCAATTCCACACATGCACACACATATATTTTTTCAAAAGAAAAAAATGACAATATTCCATTAATTAAAAATGAAAGAGTGTTACATTCATAAAATTTCTCTTCCATGAAGCCTCATTCCATAGGGAAATAAATTGTCAAAAAGAAATAATGAGACATGCTAAGTCCAACTAGAGAACAAGTGTAAAAAAACAGAGCAATGAGCCAACAATGATTTGACAAAGGAACATCCAGAAATATCAGCAAAATTTTAGCAAATGCAAAAATGGGAGATTATAATAGGGAGTACAATCTCACTGTCTAATAGAAGAGTCCATGAGTTAGATGTGAACTAAAAAAAGAAAAAAAAACAAGCTACAAAAACAGAGTCGCTAGAGAAAGAAATCTCCAAAAATATTGATTGATCCATTGACTAGAAACTCAAACTGTATCTTCTAGGTGTTACAGAAGACCCTCTTTTGGATAACATATTTTCAGGGGCTGTCGGATTGGTAAGCCATCACATAATCTATCTTTTCAGCTTATGTTAGTGCAAATCATCATATCAAGCAACATTGTCATATAGCAATGCCTTGACTAACAACTATATCTCTCCACAAGGTAAGAGTACAATGTTGGGGAGACAATGATTTATAGACACCTTCATCATTGTCTCTCAAGGCACATACCTCATTTGATGTTCTCAAGGTATGTCATTTTAGGACCATTCCCATCTTGGACTTACACATCCTCATGGAATTTCCTCTTCGACTACTTTTGCCTATTGGATGCCCTACCTCATCGTCAAAGAGTGTCAATATCAGTCTCATATGCTTACCCAATCCTCCATTCTTTCTTCATAACATGAAGAAAATAATGATTTGTCTATCTCTCCTCTCAACTAGGATGGATCTATTCAATTCCTATAAAATGAATATACCCAAGCTCCCTCTTAACTAGGGACTTATTTCCAACAATATTTATCAGGTCTTCTATGGAGATCACGGTACTATCAGCTACTTGTAAGGATCCTTCTCTCGACATCATCATGTCATGGATGAACTTCAAATACTTCGTCACGAAGCCATCTTATTCCAGAACTTCTTTGTACGGCTTCAACCATCTTCTACAACACTTCTCTTCAATGAAAGATAGTGTTAAACCAATAGTCATGTCATCATTTTCTTCATCAGGAAGTGACCTTCTTCGTCATCATTTGGATATCCTTCATACTTCTACATCTTTCCAAGTCATGTTCCTTTCAAGATTTTCCATCCAAGTCTATGTGTACTAGTTGTAGGTGAATCTATACAACTCACTTCCAATAGCCCTGTTCCAACTCAACCAGATGCTTTTAAAAATAAAAATTAAACAAAGTTCGTATACTCAAAGGAATGCTTTGATACCAATATAATGAACAAAGTTCGTATACATAGCAGAGTAATCTTCAGAATACTTGGAAGACGCAAACATCCATAGTAGGATAAGTAATTGTATATTGAATATTATAAAAGAATTGATGTGATGATTACAAATGAGGGCGAGGTCATGCTTATATACCCTAGGCAGATACCTCTTCACGAATGGTCATGTCCTTGGGGACATACCTCTTCATTAACTAATTACTAGTTAATTAATCATTATTTATTATTATTATCGTATATATTATTTGTATATAATTTATTCATAACAGAACATCAAATCAAAGTTACCTCTTTATGATGGTCTTTCATCATAATATCAACTTCAACAACATCAACATCCTACATACTATTCGAACCCATCTCCAAGACATTTATTACCAAGGTTCTTCCTCTTCCTTCATATTTATCATAGTCTTCATAAATTCTTCATGGAGATGTCATATCTTAATCTTTCTTAATTTTCATCATATGTTGATTACTCATCTCATCTTAAGTAGAAACATATTTATAACTCTTCTTCCAGCTTCTTCATATTCTGCTTCCTCGATATCTCAATACATAGTTCCTTCATCATAGGAACAATGGTTTCCAACCACCTCATATCCTCCATGAGGTCATGTAATGTTGATTCTATCTTGTCATCATGTAAAAGAGTTCAAGGCATATTGTATTTATGCCTTCATGTATCATTCATAAGGAAGAGTACCTTCTTCAATTATGCTCATGAGATAGAGCATTGTTGTCACCTTGACATTCTGCAATCTGTGTGAGTCCATTACCACTCATACTTTCCTCCCTTGCAAGTCTTAAGCATCGGTTCTTCATATCAAGCCTTGAAAATAAGAGAAAGCCCTCAAAAGTCTATAAAACTCTAGTTCCACACTTTCTCTTAGCATTACCTGCAGTCCCGCACCTAAAGGTCATGTCCCCTGTGCACCTGATCGCTCTGTCTCTGTGTTATGGGTGCGGACCCCTGTAAAAGTCAAAAAGGCGGAAGTATATTCTTAAAAACTCACTTTGAGTCATTTCTAGAACCTTCTGGAAGGAATCTTAAGGTGGCAAGTTCACTCCTTTAAGGTTCATGCATCCCATACCTTAAGGATCTAACCCCTTGATGTGAGGAGCTTATCCCTTTGAAGGAGGAATCTATCCCTTCATAGGTGGACCTGTAACCTCATTCCTTTGCACTATAAAATGAAGCATTGGGCTAGTTACTGGAGAGGTTGAAAGCTAAATATTTTTGAGGTGAAATGCTACTGGAACTTAGTCTTCCTAATTGAGCTTTTGTGGGGAGACATTACATACCTCTTTGATCTCATTTGGAAGAGTGTGAGGCTTGTCAAAGTAAAGGAGATTCCTGTTTTAGACCCTGGGAAGAGCTTGTACAACATCAAGGCACCAAAGGTTGTAAAGTTATTCTATTTCAAAGTTAATACAAGTAAGTTCATTTTTCTCAATAAGCTATATTTTATGGTTTATTCTAGGGCTCTTATCACCAATATAGCTTAGGCTAGTATCTTGGAGTAGGGAGTAATTAACTCTCCAAGATAGTTAAAACAAACAAGTAGATATATCTTACAGTAGCAAATAAATCCAATTGTAATTGATATAATCTGGGAAGTTTCTCTTAAAGGAGTCAATCATGAGATCATGTCCGAACCTTTGAGACAATCAAGTCTGTTTCATTGGGAAAGTAGAAGATTTGCGCGTATTAAAAACGGTAAACCTCGGATTAATCATTGTCGAGGAGCCTGGGGCTACTTGTTGGTAAACCTCAGATTGATCATGTTGAGGAGCCTTCAAGGGGATTGAGCTTTGTTACTCTGCCCTTGCGCGTAGATCGGATCGTAGACTGTTCCCCCAGTTGTATTTGTTGCTGTTGGTAACCTTAGTTTCCATAAAATTAAGATTATTTCCTAAGGTGACGATGAAGGACATGTCTCACTGTACCTAGAGCAAACGTCGACTAGACTCACTTGGACTCTCTGGGGGGTTCTCTTCACTCGAGATGGTTATGTGAAGAAACTTGTGCCAGCCTGTTTCATTAAGCAGGTTTTCAGGGTAACTGTTCTAACTGCCCTTTTTGTATTAAATTCTATGACGTTGGATTTCATCACCAACTAGTGTTTTAGTACGGGAAGTTACTATTTGTGTGTGGTTTGAACTCTTAGATTTTTTAGGCGTCTGATTCGGTTGTTTGTTTCTTTAGAGACTTTAGGTGCTGTTATTGAAATTTTCTTTGTTTGCATGTGATTATTTTCATCCTACACCCAGAGATTAATTTCCTTGATCAATCATGTCAAGACAGTCATCCATGTTTTCCCAATCACCAGAAACATTTTTATATGGCGGTCCTACTCTTCCTTTGGGGTACTAGTCACTTTTTGGTACTTTTTCAGGAGCAACTCCTCGATCCACTGAACATCAGTTATCACCTGGTAATAATGGAACTAAAACATTGAACGTAGAACAAATATTTATGATGTCTAGTAGTATTCCAAACCCTCAACCTCAAGGTAGTCAGTTACCGCCTGGGGGGAAAAGTAGTCAGTTACCGCTTGGGGGGCAAGGTAGTCAGTTACCGCCTGGGGGAAACCTCAAGGTAGTCAGTTATCACCTAGGGGGAAACCCCAAGGTAGTCAGTTTCTGCTTGGAGGGCTACCTCAAGGTTTTCAACCTTCAGGACAATACATACCCCAAGGTCAACCCCATATTCCTCAGGATTCTTATCAACCCCAGACTTAGTACATGCCTCGGGGTTATCAACCTCACGGTCAATACCCAACTCAAGGTTTCCAACAGCCTTCTAGTCAGTCATTTTTACAAGGAGCTGGAAATGTACCTCCTAATTATCAACCCTACATTCAACCAGGTTATGGTCCTCCATTCGTACAACCTTTTACGGGTCTCAGAATGAATATAGTGTGGGATCCATCTCAAACTCAACAAACTTTGTAACCTAATGTGCAGTTATCTTATCAAGCTAGACAACCTTTGGTTTCTGGTCCAATCCAGCAACCTGTCCAACCTACGGTTCAAACCTCTGCACCTGGTTTAGTTCAGCAGCCTCTGCCTAGCTCACCTCAGACTCCAGCTCGAACTGCTGCTACAACTACTGCATTTTATGTTCAATCTACCACACCTGTTTCTGGAGTATCTGTAGCTCCGGTTTCTACTATCCCTGCATCAGTGCAAACTCCTCAAGTCTCTGTGCTTCAGTCAGGACCTACAGTTCAGACTTCAGTCCAGATGCTTGTAGGACAAGTTGGTCCAAGTACAATTGCCACGAGTCAACCGTACCAGGGACAATATCAATTCGGTCCTACTGTACAAAATCCAGTCTATTAGTATCAACCGTACCCTAGCTATACTTATCAACAGCCTCAACAACCCCAGTTTGGTCCGGTTAATCCTGGTTTTCTAGGAGGTTATAACATTCCTAATGCAAATCTGATTCTAGGCTGTCCTGGATATCCTCCTCCTGGAGCTGGTCTCAGTACACAAGGTTTTCGTGAACTTAACCGTCAGTTACCATTTATTGCAACTTTGGATTTACCTGATTTGTCACACCTTATGAATGATCCAATTTATTATCTTTCGTACTGGCCACCAATGCCTAATAAGTTGCCCAGTGATATCCCAAAATTCGAGGGTAGGTCAGGTGAGGATCCATCAAATCATGTTATGACTTATCACCTCTGGTGTGCATCTAATTCCATCGTTGATGATTCAATTCGATTGCGTCTTTTTCAAAGAACTCTTATTGGTCTTGTTTCCAAATGGTATATTGAGTTACCACAAGGCTCTTTTTATAATTTCAGTCAGTTAGCCACTGTTTTTTTAACTCATTTTCAGTTTCCTGTCAGATACGACAATGGAACGGAACTGTTAACTTCACTAAAACAATCCACGTCCACATATATTTCTGATCATATTCATGAATGGCGACGTAGAAGGCGTTTAGTGAAAGTTTTCATTCCAGATCAAATTTTAGCAAAATGGTTCGTTAAATCATTGTTACCTAAAATCACTGAAGATTTAGCTAAGGCATGAGTTGTTACTGAAGAGCAAGTCATTTCTCAGACTCAGTACCTTGACCTCGTTTATACGCATTAGGTACTTTACACAAAAAAATCCCTAATCTTCCAAAAGCTACAGCTCCTTCAGGGTCTCATGTCGCTGATGGTATGATTGGTTCAGTTAGTATTAAAAGAAAGAAGAAATCTTCAAAGACTTCTTCTCCTACAATAACTTTACCTGATTCCCCAAAAGGAGATTCTTCCGCTGAAGTTTCTGCCGACGTCCATGTCGTAGATTCATCTACGACCAAATCTGGTAGTAAAGAGAAGGGGAAGAACAAAAACAATGAAAATTCAAAAGATAAAACAAATAAAAATGAATCTATTGACGAAAAATGAAAACAACGCTATCCTTGTTTCATCTGCGACGAGGATCATTTCACTAAAGAATGCCCATATCGAGCAAAGTTTTCAAAATTCGTTAAAGGTTCTTAAACACCTATTGTCTTGAAGGATCCTTCTCCTACTCAAGATAGTAAATTAGTTGCTTCTTCCTCGAATACCTCAGAAGAACCCATTATGATGATGTCTCATGTCAGGATTGCGACGCGATCGTAAGATTATGGTAGTAAAAATCTTGTTGATGGTAAAGAAGCAGAATCTTCTAGTTCAAACACATCAACTACACCTCCTCCTGGGTCTGCTCCACTACAGATTGAGAAACCCAACCCAGACTTAGTAACCAAACCACCTGCTAATGGTATATTTCGGAAATCAGCTTTCAATCCACATGCGAGAGCTGCTCAGAATTATAACATTGTTGAAGACTTGGCCATTGCCCCTTCAACAATGTCGGCTTTGGATGTGCTGCAATCATGCCCAACACAGCGTAAATTACTATTGTAGGCTATAGGAGCTGTTGATATTCAGGATTCGAACCTAATAATCTTCAATTTAGAGAATAGTACACCCTGCCTTCCTCATCAAATGGCTTTCCAGATTCCAATGTTAGTAAAAAAAAAACCTTGCTTTCAGACTGTGATTGATGAGGGAGCTTCTACGTGTATTATGTCGATCTAGTGTTGGAAATCGCTTGGTTCTCCCACACTCAATTAGTCTCCGACAATTCTAAAGGCTTTTGATGGCTGAGGGTTCCATCCTTTTGGTATTTTGGAAGATTTACCTATAGGGATCGAAGGCAAAACTGTAAATCTAGATGTGGAAGTGGTTGATGCCCCTCTAGATTACAACCTTCTCTTAGGTCGCATTTGGTCTTATACTATAACTACTATTGTTTCATCGGTCTTTTGACTTATTAAGTTTCCTCATAACGGAAAGATTGTTACGATAGACCAGTTGAGTTATTTCTCATCCGACCTGGCCTTTACTGATAGCGTTCAACACATCAGTAAAACAACTATCCCTTACAAGGATGTTGGGGTAGGTTTAATTAAAGATTCTGGTTTACTAGGAACTTTTTCCTTCCCTCCTCCTAATGTATCGCCTTCTATTGCAACTATTCATATGATTTCATCGAACACTATTGCTTTTAATGATCCTCGAATCATACCTTCCGATTCCGAGGTGGATTTATTTGATGGCGCAATGCCTTTGAATCCCTTTGAAATTGCATATCAGGCGGTATAGTTGTTTTTTGATTCCTGACCTATCGCGAGGATAGTTTTTTCCTGTCTCAACCTTGTTAAAAAATGAAACAAGGAGTCATCGAGGATAGTTTGTTCCTGTCTCAACCTCGTTAAAAAATGAAATTGGATGTCTTGAGCATAGTTCCTTGTCTTGTGCCAAGCTCGTTAAAAAATGAAACAAGGGTCATGAGCATAGTTCCTTGTCTTGTGTCAAGCTCATTTAAAAAATGAAACAAAGATAACGAGGATAGTTCTTTTCCTGTGTCAACCTCATTAAAAAATGAAACAACTTCCTTTCCAAATCGAGTCTTTGAGTCTTTCCAAGATCTCGAAACTGAACCTTCATTCCATCCACCTCGTTGAATGTAATGAAGCTTGGGGGGCATGTACCTCGATTTGAGTCATTATATTGGGGGCATGCGAACTTATAACAAGCATATTTTTTCGTTTCAAGCTTGTGTAAACACGAAACCGTATCCAAGCAGAGTTCTCTATGGTTCAAGCTTGTGTAAAAATGAACCCATACTTGATTTACATCTCGTGATTGTCGTTTTTATCTGCTAATTTCTGCTAGATGAGCCTTGGTTGTTTTCATTCCATTGCCACCATCTCTTTGGTTGATCATATGCTTTCACTTGGTTGCTTTTTCCTTTCCTGAGCGATGAGTGGTTTTATTAGCCAGCCTCTTAACCATTACATGTTTTGAGAAGTTCCTCCATTGTCGGAACCAGTTGCTACCATTTATACCACTCGTTCCTATAGGAGGAGTCCTCTTTAAGCTCTTTTCTGACTTGTAAAATATGAAAATATTGCCGAGTTTTTCCCTTTTTAACTCGTTAAACAGAATTAAAAAGGCGGTCCACTTACAGCTCTTTTCTGACCGTATAAACATGAAAAGATCGCCAGACTTTTGTCGTTTCAAGTTTGATATTGGTTATAAAACGACGTGTCTTCGATCACTATTTTACTTTTTCAGATCAGAACCACTAATTATGAAAAGTACTCCTTGATTGTAATGGTCAAGCGGTTCTCTCAAGCATTATTTTATACTTTTTCAGGCTTGTGGGACACAAATTTACGAAAAAGAACACCCATGGAGTTTCCTTAAGTTTTTCTTCTCACTCCCTAAAATTAAAAAACACCAAGTTTTTCCTATACTGGACTCGTTAAAATTTAACAGTAAAGGACCTGTTCAATTTTAAACAAGAATGAACCACTCCTTCGTAGGGTTCGAATTTTAAACTAAGTTGGACTCATCCAAAGGATGAGCTTATAACCAAGAAAATGTTATCCTCCTCAAGCTTGTCAAAAATAAATAGGTACTTGCCAGAAATGGTGGGGGAAAAGAGAGAAAAATGAACCTGTTTGTTATACTTTGTGTTTTAGAAAAGCAATTAACCACTCTTGAACGCGACACTTTTTGTTTACCTGGGTTGGGAAATCCTTTGCCTAACAGTTAATCAAACCATATTGAAAGTCTTCAGCCGTTTCTGGGTATTAGCTTTGGGTCAATTGTCACCAAACCATATGTAGTGTCGTTATGTGTTCAAGAGGTCAGTTCAAATAAAGCATTCATTTGCAAAATATCTGTCATCCATTTTGACCATCCCTGAGTTAGTCCTTGCCAAATATATTTCTTCAAAACTTGATCTATGATTTCGTGTTGTGGGCTTGCCTACGACAGATCGCTTTCTATCGAATTCAGCTCATTATCTAGAAAGATGATCTAGAAATCATCAGTACCTTGGAATCTGCATGCCCTAATGGCAGGGTTCTCGCCTTCGATGACAGGTTGCATCATTGACCTTCGATCAAAGGTTTCTATGACATGTTCAACATCAACTCATTTATTCACATTTCATGGATTGTACTGAGTACTTTGAGAGCCATTGACATTACTGGTGGTTTCTCTTACACTTGTTAACAGTTCACATCATTGACTGGTAATCAAGTGG
>APFE030452771.1:0-28640 GCA_000404065.3 Pinus taeda | reverse complement strand
CTCAGTATTATTTCCAACAAAGGGTAGATTATGTAACCTAACCCATACTTGCATTTTGGTGACCACCATGGTATTTGCATCAAAGCCCATAAATCATGGCATCATGAATATACCATTATTAACCTAGAACCATGGTCCCTCTTTTAATACATAATCCATATCTTTTGTTGTGTCAAACTTCACAATAAAAAATCCCCTAGAACATAGGTGGATATCATAGTTTTCAGTCCAAGTAGAGAAAATCCATTTATGTAAAGTCTCCCACTTGGGCCAAAAACCATTAAATCTAGATATAAATTCTCTTGCGTGGAAATCAGAGTAGATCTCATTGACCGCCAATAGGTTGACTGTTAAAGCCAACATTTGGTTCATCTGCTCCATAATATAGGAGATAGGAAGATTGGGGGAGTGTTTTGAATTTTTGTGTGGATCAGTCCTTCCTCTAACTGCATCCTTGAAATAAATTAGGCCTTTGGAGCTAGATCCAGGATATCCTCCAAGCAGTCTCATGTTAAGGAAGATGGTTGGAATGGGTCCAATTGCCAAAGTCCTGCAACTTGTAGTCCTCTTGCAATGATTTCCCTCCATAAATCAGATTTTGGAGGCTTACTTGAATACCCAACTGTTCTTGAATATTTTGCTTAAGAATTTGAACCCGATCCTAGATCCGGACCCTCATGCATAGAAATTTACCTTTCAGGGATTTTATAAAAATTTGGAGTGAAATTCCTTCAGGAACATCTGGGGTTTAACATTAAAGATCCATCCTCTTTTTGGTTGTGACTTGTAAATTCAAGGGTGGAATGGGGATCCATGAAGACTTTACTGAACACTGGTAGAGAAAGGAGTTGAGAGCCTCCCTATCATTGAAAGAGCCAAGACTCCAAACCATATGATTCCCCAAACCCCATAGATCTGAAAAAACCCCATGTGTTTTTGACTCGACGAGGTCCGCAGGATCTATGACGAGAGTTTGATCCGAGTTTTGTGACCAAGATTTCTCGAAAATCATGTTCTCTCGACTTCAATCAGGGCCCAGCTACAACCAAACCTTTGCTCTCTGTTGTTGCAAAGCCTTCTAGTCGTTTTACTCAAACTTCACAATAAAAAATCCCCTAGAACATAGGTGGATATCATAGTTTTCAGTTAAAGTAGAGAAAATCCATTGATGTAAAGTCTCCCACTTGGGCTAGAAACCAGTAAATTTGCATATAACTACTCTTGCATGGAAATAAGAGTAGAGATCATTGACCTCAGGCAGGTTGACTGTCAAAGCCAACACCTGGTTCATTTGCTCCACAGTTTAGGGACCGAGAAGATTGGAGGAGTGTTCTGAATTTTTGTGTGGATCAGTCCTTCCTTTAACCACATCGTTGAAAGAAATTAGGCCTTTGGAGCTAGATCCAGGACATCCTCCAAACAATCTCATGTTAAGGAAGATGGTTGGAACTGGTACAATGCCATAGTCCTGCAACTTGTAGTGCTCTTGTAATTATTTTTGTGCATAAATCAGATTTTGGAGGCTTGCTGGAATACCCAAGTGTTATTGAATATTTTGCTTAAGAGTTTGAACCAGATCCCAGATCCAGACCCTCATGTATACAAATTTACCTTTCAGGGATTTTATAAAAATTTGGAAAGGAACACCTTTAGGAAGATCTGGGGTTCAAGATTCAAGATCCATCCTCTTTTTGGTCCTGAACTGTAAATTCAAGGGTGGAATGGGAATCCAAGAAGACTTTACTGAAGACTGGTGGAGAAAGGAGTTGAGATCCTCCCCATTATTGAAAGCAACAAGACTCCAAACCATATGATTCCCCAAACCCCACAGATCTGAAAAAAACCCATGTGTTTTTTACTTGACGAGGTCCACAGGTTCTATGACGGGAGGTTGATCTGAGTTTTGCGACCAAGATTTATCGAAAATCATGTTCTCTCGACTTCGATCAGGGCCCAGCTGCAACCAAGCCTTTCTTCTTTGTTGATTCAAATCTCGCCAGTCGTTTCACTCAAACTTCACAATAAAAAATCTCCCAAAGCATAGGTGGATATCATAGTTTTCAGTCCAAGTAGAGAAAATCCATTGATGTAAAGTCTCCCACTTGAGCCAGAAACTAGTAAATATGCATATAACTACTCTTGTGTGGAAATCAGAGTAGATCTCATTGACCTCGGGAAAGTTGACTATCAAAGCCACCTAGTTATCTGCTCCACAATATAGGGACCAAGAAGATTGGGGGAGTGTTCTGAATTTTTGTGTGGATCAGTCCTTCCTTTAACCACATCCTTGAAAGAAATTGAGCCTTTGGATCTAGATCTAGGACATCCTCCAAACAGTCCAATGTTAAGGAAGATGGTTGGAACGGGTACAATGCAGTCCTGAAACTTGTAGTCCTCTTGTAATGATTTGCTTGCATAAATCAGATTTTGGAGGCTTGCTGGAATACCCAACTATTCTTGAATATTTTGCTTAAGAGTTTGAACCCGATCCCAGATCAAAACCCTCATGCATACAAATTTACCTTTAAGGGATTTTATAAAAAATTGGAGCGAAAATCCTTCAAGAAGATCTAGGGTTCGACATCCAAGATCCATCCTCTTTTTGGTCGTGACCTGTAAATTCAAGGGTGGAATGGGGATCCGAGAGGACTTTACTTAATACTAGTAGAGAAATGAGTTGAGAGCCTCCCCATCATTGAACACACCAAGACTCCAAACCATATGATTCCCCAAACCCCACATATCTGAAAAAACCCCATGTGCTTTTGACTTGACGCGGCCCACCTGATCTATGACGAGAGGCTAACCCGAGTTTTGCGACCAAGATTTCTAAAAAATCATGTTCTCTCAACTTCGATCAGGGCCCAGCTACAACCAAGCCTTTGCTCTCTATTGCTGCAAATTCCGCTCGTTGTTTTGCTCATACCAGGTGTTGCAACGAAAGATACTATTGTAGAATCCTACGTTAGCAGTCACACACTCTACATCATAGTTCCAGTGGATCCAATGGTTACAAAAACACCATATTATGACCCTTGGCCCTAGATCCACATGAGATAATGAGGAAAACATACTTCGTGAAGCCCTCAAGCCTGCAGTTGAGATAACATTACCAAATCCAACAAAAAAGAACGTATTTGTCCATAAATCCATGTTTTCAAAAGCACAATCAATCCAAACAATAGCAAGTGCTTCAGTATTTGCTAAACTAACCCACCAAATATTTTTGATGTCAAGAGAACACAACCTTGTTGAATCCCATTCCTTGACTTTCCATTTGGGTAGATTTGAACCTAGCAAAAAATCTTGGATCCCATAATCAGATCCACCCTCATCGGTGGCAATCCTAGCCATAGGAATTATTGCAGGTGACCGGACTTGGCAAGCATTACCTGATCCATTTTCTCTTAGCTTCTATCTTCCACCTCTGAAAAAAATATGAGAGGAATCATTATAGTCATTCTAAATCAATTTTTGATTCCACACACGCACACATATATATATTTTTAAAAGAAAAAATGACAATATTCCATTAATTAAAAACGAAAGAGTGTTCTCGGGGGAGGAAATCTGATCTGTCCAAAGCTATCAGACGTGTTGGAGCTAAAGTCACCTATGTCTGTCAATCTACTCTTGATGGGGTTATTAGAGCATTGAATACCCCTGTTATCGTTTCCCCATGAAATGTCTTTCTTTTAATTATAGAGGCATGGCTAGTGCCTCCAAGAAACTACCCTTACGCAGACTTTTTGAGATTGAAGCTATTGACATTATCATGTTGCAAGAAACCCTAGGTTCGGCTGAACACATCACCAGCTCCCTATACTCTATTTCCCTGGGATGGAACTATATGGAAATGGACGTTGTGGGGAGATCCGGTGGTCTCGCCATTGGATATAATCCCAAGACCATCAGAGTCACTGCATCTTGGGGAGGCCATGGTTTCCTGGGATTAGATCTCTTTTCGGAAGAGCTTGGCACCAACCTTCAGATTGTCAACATTTATGGTCCTTGTCAACAGAGGGAGCATTTCTGGCAGCATCTTCTTGGCCTCTCCATTTTCTCATCTGATCACATCATTATTGGAGGTGATCTCAACTTCTCCCCAGGTTATGGTGAATCTTGGGGGTCTATGGCACAAGTGGACTCAATCTCAGGGTTTATGACTGATCTCTTGGAGCAGTTTAACTTAATGGATGTCCCTATGAACAAGCCTCTTTCCACATGGAGGAATAGAAGGGTGGGTGAGGCTTCCCTCGCTCGAAGATTAGAAAGATTCATTATGAAGCGGCCCCTATTACAACAGCTGCATCACTATAAACAACGGGTAGGAACAGGGGGTATCTTGGATCACTCCCCCATTTATCTGAAGATATTGGGACCTCACCATAAGCTAAAAGCCCCTTTCAAGTTTAACCATGTCTGGCTTCAGGACCCTACTTATGTTCGTATGGTTTCGGACTTCTGGGTTGCAAACCCGATCGATAGATCTGACTCCATGGAAAAAGGTTTCTGTTTCAACTTATCCAAGCTCAAGCATCTTTCTATTAACTGGGCTAGAGAAAAACACCAGAGGGAGAATTCGACTCTATTACACATAGAATTAGAGCTCAGCTCTCTGCTCGATGAGCGAAGTTTGGGGTTTATCACTGCTGAAGACAAATCTCATTTGGTTGAACTTGAGAATCATAAGGCTCAGATCCTGAAGGAAAGAGAGGAATCCATCTATATTCGAAGTAGAGCCATATGGCTGAAAGCAGGGAATGACAATACAAGGTTTTTTCAGAACTATGCAAAAGGTAGAAAGGTTACAAACACCATCTGGAATCTACCTCTTCCTGAAGGAGGTGTGGTTGATTCTCTCAATAAACTCTCCCACCTTGACTCTACTCATTCAAGAACCTATACAAAAGCCCTTCTGGTTCAAATCTTGCTGATATCATTAATGTGGTTGGTCACTTCCCCAGATTTTTTAATGATGATGAGGCAAAGGCACTTTTCGCTCCGGTGACATCTGGTGAGCTTGAAGGCACGCTAAAATGGTTCAAAAAGGACAAGAGCCTGGGACTGGATGGCTGGACCATTGAATTCTACCTCGCTTTCTATGACCTCCTGGGACAAGATCTGCTGAAGGTTGTGGAAGAGTGCAGATTGTCTGGATCTCTGTATAATGCCATCAACTCGACTTTCATTGCCCTCATTCCAAAGTCCGACAACCCATCCTCCTTTAATGACTATAGGCCCATCTCTTTGTGCAATTGTTTGTACAAAACCATCTCCAAGATCATTGCTAATCGCCTCTACCCTATTCTCTCTCGACATATTTCTCCCTAGTAATTTTCTTTTCTTGAACATCGACAGATTCATGAAGCTATTGGCTCGGCCCAAAGCCATTCATACAATCTGGACTAGACACCAAAAAGCCATTATTCTTAAGATAGATCTGGAAAAAGATTTTTACCGTGTCAGTTGGATTTATATTAAGATTATCCTTATCCATTTGGGCTTCCCCCACAATTTCATCACCTGGATCGTGGCCTGCATAACCTCTCCCACCTTCAGTGTTCTCATCAATGGATCTGCATCTCATTTTTTTCACTCTGAGAGGGGGCTTAGACAAAGATGCCCCCTCTCACCTCTCCTTTTTTTTATTGTCATGGATGGTCTTAGTCGACTGATTGCATCAGCTAAGAGAGACGATGATCTTTGTGGACTCAAGATATCTGATGACTGCTTTCTCACCCATCTACTTTTTGTGGATGATGTTGTTATTTTTCTTGATGGAAGTATTCAGGATTCCCGCTCCTTTTCTAAGATTCTCTCTCTTTTCTCATCAACTACAAGGATGTTAGCCAATCACTCAAAATCCACCAGTAATTTTTCCCAAACCTCCATCCAAGAGACACATCTTTCTCATCAGTTGTTCCTTTATTGCATTAATCCACTAGACCGAGGTCTCAAATACCTGGGGTTCTGGATAAAGCCTATCAGCCAGAAAATTTCTCATTGGGTTTGGCTCGTCACAAAACTGGAGAAAAGGCTTACCATATGGAGGCACAGATATTTGTCTAGAGCTGGTAGACTTGTTCTTATTAAATTTGTTCTTGAAGCCACTCCTATATTCTGGATGGCACTCACTTGGATTCTTAGGAGCATCTTGACTTGTTTGCAACAAATCTGCAACAGATATCTTTGGAATGGGAACCAGGACAAACGGATTTTTGCATGGGTTGGCTTGAGCAAGATAGCACTGCCCAAAAAATGGGGAGGTTGGGGCCTAAAAGATCTTCCTTTTTTCACGCAAGCACTTGCTACAAAAATGGTATGGACTTTGTTGACCAGACAGAATCTCTGGACTTCCATCACATATCACAAGTATATTTGGCCTTAGAAAATTATGGATTGGATTAATTTACCTAGTTGGCCTAAATCTGGCATCTCATTTGTCTGGAAGGCACTCCTTCACTCTCTTCCGCTCATCAGGGATAATCTGGCCTGGAGAATAAACGATGGATCTATGGCTTGCATTGGTTTAGATCCATGGATTGGAGGTGGAGGAAGATATCAGCTGTCTAGAGAACTCATACATCATCTCCATTCACACGAGCTCAAGGTACTTGCAAACATTGCGGATCCTCATAATTCCACCATTTTTGCTCAAAGATGGAAATCTGCCTTACAACTCGATTTACCACAATGTTGGCACCAAGAATGGCATGATTATATTTCTGCTCTATCTGAATCTCATATCAGGATAAAAGAGGGCCTGGATGAACTCATTTGGCGTCATGTAGACAGTGGTATATACTCACCTAAGTCTGGTTATTTAGCCCTGATCTCCCACAAGATACCGGATTTGATTACCTTCTGGTGGAAGTCTATTTGGAAACTTATTGCGCCTCCTCGGACCAGACTATTTTTCTAGTGTATTATAAAAGACAAAGTTCCCACAGGCGATAATCTTATGCATCGATCCTTCCATGGGCCAAATTGGTGTACATTATGCAAAAGTTCATCAAAATCGACTTTACATCTGTTTCTGAAA
Source organism: Pinus taeda (assembly GCA_000404065.3). NCBI lineage: Eukaryota > Viridiplantae > Streptophyta > Pinopsida > Pinales > Pinaceae > Pinus > Pinus taeda. The sequence goes on along the minus strand of APFE030452771.1, from coordinate 21,595 downwards.
TGCTCAGCCTTGATTGATCTTTGGAAAAATATTTCCTCTACAATACACTTCACAGGGTTCTGTGAAGGTGATGACATAAACAAAGCATGGGAAGGTTGGTACAATCAACATAAAGGGCCAAAACTTCAAATCCTCCCTTTGATTATTTGTTGGCATCTCTGGCTGGCTCGGAATTGTTCTATTTTTTACAACAAACCCGTGTGTTGGCCTCACACTACACCATGTATAGTATCGACATTTAATGAGATGCCTGAGCCTCCACAACCTTGAGCCCGTAGGCCACATACTCCACATATTGATAAAAATACCCCTTGGGCGTATTTTAATGATGCAACACAACAGCAGGGATGTGGTGGTAGATCCATCTTACACATTAGTGAACATCATTACTTCAAAGTTAAGATGGGATTAGGGGCTGGAACAAACAATTTCACAGAACTCATCACCCTTCGTCATCTCTTTCATTTCTCTTTGGGGCATAGCTGCATGAGCATAAATATTTTTGGAGACTCGAAGATCATTATTCATTGGTTCAATAATATTACTGCTTGTCGCATACACACAATCAATAATATTTTGGATGAAATAAACATTTTCAAGGCTCAATTTAGTAATATCACTTGCAATCATATTTACAGGGAACATAACAGTTGTGTTGACGGGCTATCCAAGGATGCCACGGTACTTCCCAGAGGAGAGTGGATGATCCAGGAACAACGAGGGACAAATTAATACCACTACTATCACCACCCATACATAGATCTACATTATTACAGGGCAGAGAGCCCATGATCTGGTTTTCTTTTGGAAATTTTTGAACAAATGTTTTTCTTTGAAAATTATGAATATATTATATAGGATATTTATGTATGGCCCTGCGTGGCACATGTACAGACTTAATACAAGGCTCCTATTTATGAACATCCTGCGTGGTGTTCTAGACAATATACAGTTATTTTACAGAACCTAACAAAATTTTTGACTGTGCCCTTTGGGGCTAGACAGATACATCATATACATATCGCATTTACAATATGTAATTTTTCAAAGTTAATGAAAGATTACGATTTTTCCAATGGAAAAAAAATAAAAATAAAAATGAAAGAGTGGCTCATTCGCAAAATTTCTCTTCCATGAAGCCTCATTCCATTGGAAAATAAATTGTCAAAAAAGAAATAATGAGACATGCTAAGTCCAACTAGCGAACAAGTGTAACAAAAAATTGAGCAATGAGCAAACAGTGATTTGAAAAAGGAACATCAAGAAATGTCAACAAAATCTTAACAAATGCAAAAATGGGAGACTGCAATAGGGGGTACAATCTCATTGTCTAATAGAAGAGTCCATGAGTCAGTTGTGAACTGCAAAAAGAAAAAAACAAACTGAAAAAACAAAGTCGCTAGAGAAAGAAAGCTCCAAAACTATTGATTGATTCATTGACTAGAAACTCAAACTATATCTTTCCAGGTGTTACAGAAGACCCTCTTTTGGACAATAGATTTGTAGTGGCATTCTGCTCATGAAAAATGCGACAGAAGGAGATGAAAGTGAAGGAGGCCTTCAATAAATCAACTTGATCCAACCAATGGAGTAGAGCAGGCACCTCCAGAGAGGAAATTCCATTTTCCCAAATAATCATGGTCTTCGAGTCACGTACTATCAAAATTTCCTCCACAACCAGCCATGCAACACATCTTAATACCCCCCAGCAAGCCAATACCTCTGCTCAAATTTTGGTGCCAAAACCCCTTAACCAGTAGAAGTGGAAGGCCAATGAGGGTCAAATAATGATTATAGCACTGTATCCACACAGACCATTTGTAGAGGAACCATAAAAGTATCCCATTTAAGAGATATAATCAATCTTCTTATGAGTCCATTGGCGTGAGTGGAGAACAGGTTTGCAAGGACTGATTTCAAGAAAGTAAGCCACTATTTTCATGGAGATGGGTCTGAAATCAAGGGCTTTATTCTTTATTCTTGAAAATTACTTTACTCCTGCATCGCTAGATGCCCCAAAAGACATATAGAGGAGTAACACTGTATTCTTGGTGGCAGATTGTCTAATTGATCAGGCATGAGATAATAGAAGACCTAACCACCAGTGGGTTGAACTTGAGTCAATTGGAGAGCTATGTCCATGTGTGGATCATAGAAGAATAGGAAAATAAAATATGATTGGTCTCCTCAAATGGAGATCTGCACAGAAGACAACGCCTAGGACCCTGAAATCCTCTTTTTGCTAAATTCTTTGAGGTAAGTATGCGGTTATGGATAACAAGCCAAGTAAAGCACTTCAATTTAGTGGGTACATTCCACCTCGACATTTTGGTCAGCCAGTCAATGAGAGGGTTCTGCCTCCACATGTTGTATATATACTTGTATGTTTATTTGGTAGAGATTTCTCCTCCATGGAAAAAATTTCCCCAAGAAATCCTATCTTCTGACGCAGGAAAAACCTGCGATACCCACAGTATGCATGTAAAATGCATAATCTCGTATGTCCTAGGAATTTCAAAGACCTGCTTGGTCAAACCTTCATTAATTAAGGTTCAAGGCCCCTTAATTAAATCTCCTTTGGAACAATTCAACAACTAGCCCCAGTCTGATCTTTTTGTAATCCTTTGTTGCAGAACCTTATAACTCAACCCTTCGACCATTATAACAACTATGGTTAATTTTATAACCACGCTCATTAACCAAACTCCACTCTATAGGCCAACTCGTCCTTTATCACAATTGCGGAGTTCAAAGGATTCAATAGAATGTTCATTTAGAACTCCTGACTTGCGACATGCGATTTCCCTTTTCCATCGTTGATTTCGTCCACCAAATTAATGGTTGTTACAATCTCACATTGTACCAACATGTGACTTCATCGCATTCGTCTCCTCGCATACAATATGTGATAACACAACCAAACTTCAAATGAAATAAAACTACGCCTATAACCTTCTCGGGTCTGCTTCAATCTCCACCATCGATCTTACCTTTAATATGACGGTTGATATCTTCCCCGATCAATAGAGCTACTCGTTGATCCTGTGCCGTAGATCAAAACCCATTTGATCCGACAGTCCACAATGATATCACACAGACCACTTGCACGATGTTTAATTTCCTTATGGAGTCGATAAGGATTATATAACCTTAATCTGTAAATGTTAGGGTCTGCCCTTGAGGTTAAAGTTCAATCTCTTTACAGCCCAATATCTGTTGGATGACAGAAGCCATCAAATCATACGGTTTGCAGCCCTTCAACAAGAATGTGGGTTAATTACAGGTATAATGACGTAGGCGTCTGAATTTATGATCGACGACTAAGAACAATTGTGGGCCTTCAATCGCATTCAAGGCATCCCATACTCTCTACCCCCACTGTGGTTACTAATCATCATTGATCTACCAGATCTATCGATCCAATGGTCCAAATCGATTCCCACCTTTCTCCTTCAGCAAGTACTTAGATTTAATCTTCGTCGTTCATTTATTTTATTTATGTGGCACGACTTAATCTTGGTCACCCATCACCTTTAGCCTTGTTCGTTGATCTTTAGATCCAATGGCTCATGTGCATCGGTACCTCACTCCTTCGTCCTTCTCTTGAATTTCCTTTTATGTCATTCCTTCAATGTTCTTATGCGGTTTCGGCTTTCTTCAGGGTTCTGGTCTTTCGCTCTTCTGCATCATGACTTCCTCCTGAGCTTAGTTTCACTCATTCCTTTATGCTTCCTTCACCTTCACTGTAACATTAAAGGATTTCTCATGTACTTTTGCCTCTAATTCTGCACATGCAACTCCGTTACATAGAATTTACTTCTAGTTCACACACATGTTACAATTACATTACTCCATACACACACATACACTTAGAATCGAGTTGTTTGTATTAATAAACAAGTATTTACACAGTTTCTTCTCTGAGGCTTGATTTCCAATATCATTGGCCTTTGTTTCACAATCTGCCCGTAGGCTTACAATCAAACCTCTAACTACTAACTTGACTTGAATAACTAGCTAACCAACCCCTGACTATGTCTTTTAGGCTTACATTTATACAAAAGGGATTCTACATCCAATTCCTGGTTTAGATCCATAATCTTCTCAAAAAAATCCTAAAATCTCTTCCTTATCTCTAAGAATCCTCTCTAATCCACAAAATCATGAATTAGCTCCTAGTCTAAGATTTACAATTAATTCTCAAATCTCTCAACTATCCTGATTCTCTCATGTTCTCCTACATTCGAGAATATTTACTAATATGCGTCACTATACTTAATTAAATCCCTATTCTAGCTTTTCTCATTAAAATCACTCAAAACCTTAATAATTACATTAATTCAAAACATAGGAAACCAACTTACTTGAAAACACAAGACCTCTTATGTCTACTAGGATACAATGATATTATTGAGTTGAATGCTCCTGCATCAGACTCTCAAGGTTGAAAATAATCATGATCTCTTGATCATGTGCTTCTGATTTGTGTCCTCCTGGATCCCATACTTTGTTCTGTAGTCTATCCTTGATTATTGCTATTGTTTGTTGCTGTTCTCTAGGTCTCCACACTTTATGCTGCATTGCCCCACTAGCTATGCTTTCACAATCTGATGTTGCCTTTTTCTTGTTGCTGCTTTTCTTCCTTTTTGTTGTGTTCTCCCTTTGAGACTCTTTTCTCATCAAATCTATAATCAATTCAATTTCTATGTCCAACTCACTTATTTGTTGGACTCTTTCCTCTTCCTCTCTTGCATATCCTTTGCAATTTTCATCAGGTTCTTTCTTCCCTACTAGTGCTTTCATCCGTTTCTCCAGTGGCTCCAATTCTGTCTCCCATTCACTAATCCTTTGATAAGAGTTTAGTCCTTCTTCTTTATTGACAACCTCAACAATTTCCCTAGTTATCTCCATTGTTCCTATCATCATGATGGAATGATGATCCTTTACTATGTTTTCAACTAACATAGTCTCTTCTTTAAATTTTCCTTTAATATTCTGTTGGTTACCTTCGCTTTGTAGTTGCTGGTTCCTTACTGCCACCCTTACATCCTTACCCTTTGGTTGCTTTTAAACTTCCATTTCATTCCCAAATAACTTCTATTCAATTTCTTCGATCACAACATCACACTCATTCATTCTATTCTCTGTTCCTGCAAACAAACTATTGGTTTGTAAATTAAAACACTCTTCTGTTTCTATGTCTTTTAAAGACTCTATGCTACTGTTACGTATTGTTGTAACCACTTCTTTTCAATTGCGACACTCTCCTAGCAAACTCTCCAGCAATTCAATTTCCTCTTTACATTTAGAAAGTGTCTTATCACAATGCTCTTCATTTCCAGCTTCATCCTTTACATGGTCACTATTGCCCAACGATTTAATCGGACTGCCTTCCTTAGATAATTTTGTCTCATTCATCTCCGTAGAAATAAGTTCATGTTCAACACTTATAATCCCTGTATTCACACAACAATTGTCAGTTTGAAAAATGTACAGCTCAATAACCTCAACAAATGTTTCACATATCATCTTTTCAAGTTGATATTCATCTCCTTTTCCCACAAGGAATTGTCCTTGTTTTATAACAGTTCCAAATATCAATTCATCAATAATTTCTTTCTGCTGCAACAATTCAATATTTTCCTCATTCAAGAGGCATTCTTCATCATACACTGCTCTATAATAGTTATCCTCTGAAAGGTACTCTTCATCCTTTTTCTGTACTTTAGTATGCTGATCCAAGTTCTCCTATGAACTCTGGTAATTTTTATCTTGTTTTATGACAACTTCATAAGGCTGCCAATCCTCTGCAAAACCTGCACTCACAAAACAATCATTATAATTAAAAACATAAGACCTCGGTGTCTCTTCTTCCTATGGAAACACTTCAGTATGCTGCTCTGAACTATCCCAATAGTTCACTGATCTCCACTATTCACTTTCACCTAGAACTTCACCATGTTCTAGTTCAAAAATGGAAACTTCCATTTCCAACTCAGCTTCTCTGAGTTTTCCCATCAGCCACTTTACTTGCCTTTGTTGTATCCTTCTTTGTAGCTTATGCCACTAACCTAATCTTTGGCTTTCCTCCAGTATCCTTTTTAATGCATCGAGTTGTTCTTTCATCTCTGCAATTTCCTTGTCAAATTCATCTTGACTCATTCTCTTACCATTTGCCTTGGCATCCTTCTCCTTCACTTTCCTTCTGTTGTGGTCTTCCTTAGAACCTCTGCTATGACTATCAGTAGTAATTTTCTCCTCCATCTCTATGAGTTCCTCACTCATTCACTATGAGCTGCATTAAAGCCTCTGCAACAACAAGTCCTCCCTGTTGCCTCTTACCTCACCAAGCTTTCCTTTGTACTTGGTCTTTTGGCAAGCCCTTGGTTCTCTATCTCTGGAACCTATTTTGAGCACTTCTCTCTGCTCCTTTAGGCTTCAACTCATCTGCATCTTCTAAGAACACAAATTCCCTCTCGTATTTCAATCACAATGAAATAATTTCTTCTGGCCACTTCTTCTTTCACTTATAAAGTCTTATTAGCTTCCTTCATTACTTAGCAATTCTACCCACATCCTCTGTGGAATTACCCTTATGATCTTCTTGTGAGTTGCAACAATACCTCCGCAGTAACAAGTCCCCTTCTTGCTACATATGCCTCACTAAGTTTCTCTCTTCTGAGCTCAGCCTTTTAGCATCTCTCTGGTTCTTTCCTCTAGAACCAATTGAGAACTCCTTGCTCTAGGTCGCTGCAAACTTATCACCTTATTTCATTGTTACTTGTGCACCAATATAAATACCACACACTCCAATCTTCAAATCATATTAAAATAAAAACATACCATCTCACCTTCAAGATCTCTACACGATCTTGTTCTACCATTCACCTGCATTTTGAATGGATTGTCCTCTGTTCCCTTGCATCTGCAAGTCTCCTAACATTCGACTATACTTTATCTTTGTTTTCTTACTATTTGTCAGATTAGAATCTGATCTCCTCTTGCCTAATTTCATCACCATTTACCTATATACACACCTTCAGAACATAACTCTGTTCTAAATTCTTTTCAAAGGAATTTTCACACAGAATTTCTTTGTGCTTTAATATCAAATGTTTCAGTCACAATTCTACTCTGACACCAAATGACGCAGGGAAAACCTGCGATACCCACAGTATGCATATAAAATGCATAATCTCGTCTATCCTAGGAATTTCAAAGACCCGTCTGGTCAAACCTTCATTACTTAAGGTTCAAGGCCCCTTAATTAAATCTCCTCTAGAACAGTTCAACAACTAACCCCAGTCTGATCTTTTGGTAATCCTTTGCTGCGGAACCTTATAACTCAACCCTTCGACCATTATAAAAACTATGGTTAATTTTATAACCACGCACATTAACCAAACTCCACTCTATAAGCCAACTCATCCTTTATCGCAATCGCGGATTTTAAAGGACTCAATAGAATGTGCATTCAAAACTCCCAACTTACGACATGCGATTGCCCTTTTCCACTGTTGATTTCGTCCACCAGATCAATGGTTGTCGCAATCTCGCATCGTACCAACATGTGACTTCATCACATTCCTCTCCTCTCGCATGCAATATGTGATAACACAACCAGAATTCAAATGAAATAAAAGCGCACCTAGAACATTCTCGGGTCTGGTTGAATCTCCACCATCGATCTTACCTTTAATCTGACGGTTGATATCTTCCCTAATCAATAGAGTTGCTCGTTGATCCTGCATCGTAGATCAAAACCCATTTGATCCGACAGTCCACAATGATACACACAGACCACTTGCATGATGTTTAACCGCCTTATGGAGCTGATAAGGATTATACAACCTTAATCTATAAATGTTCGGGTCTGTCCTTGAGGTTAAAGTTCAATCTCTTTATGGCCCGATATTTGTTGGATGATGGAAGCCATCAAATCCTACGGTTTGCGGCCCTTCAACAAGATGCGGGTTAATTACAAGTCTAATGTCGTAGTTGACTGTGACATAAGCATCTGAATTTACGATCGACGGCTAAGAACAACTGTGGGCCTTCAACCGTGATTAAGGCATCTCATACTCTCTACCCTTGTTGCGGTTACTAATCACCATTGATATACCAGATCTATCGATCCGATGGTCCATATCGATTCCAGCCTTTCTCCTTCTGCAAGTACTTAGATTTAATCTCCGCCGTTCATTTCTTTTATTTATGTGGCATGACTTAATCTTGGTTGCCCATCACCTTCAGCATTATTCATTGATCTTTAGATCCAATGGCTCTTGTGCATCGGTACCTTAATCCTTCGTCCTTCTCTTGACTTTGCTTTTATTTCCTTCCTTCAATGTTTTTCTGTGGTTTCGGCTTTCTTCAGAGTTATGGTCTTTCACTCTTCTGCATCATGAATTCCTCCTGAGCTTAGTTCTACTTGTGCCTTTATGCTTCCTTCACATTCACTGTAACATTAAAGGCTTTCTCCTGTACTTTCGCCTCTAATTCTGCACATGCAACTCCTTTACAAAGAACTTCTAGTTCACACACAGGTTACAATTATATTACTCCATACACACACATACACTCAGAATTGAGTTGTTTGTATTAATAAACAAGTATTTACGCAGTTTCTTCTCTCAAGCCTGATTTCCAATATCAGTGGCCTTCGTTTCACAATCTGCCCGTAGGCTTACAATCAAACCTCTAACTACTAACTTGACTTGACTAACTAGTTAACCAACCCCTGACTATGCCTTTTAGGCTTAATTTTATACAAAAGGGATTCTACAACCAATTCCTGGTTTAGATCCATAATATTCTCAACAAAATCCTAAAATCTCTTATCTCTAAGAATCCTCTCTAATCCACAAAATCATGAATTAGCTCCTAATCTAAGATTTACAATTAATTCTCAAATCTCTCAACTATCCTGATTCTCTCATGTTCTCCTACATTCGAGAATATTTACTAATATGCCTAACTATACTTAATTAAATACCTATTCTAGATTTTCTCATTAAAATCACTCAAAACCTTAATAATTACATTAATTCAAAACATAGTAAACCAACTTCCTTGAAAACACAAGACCCCCTATATCTACTAGGATACAATAATATTACTGAGCTTAACACTCTTGCATCATCTTCCCTCTCTGATAGAGAGATCCATGCATGATAGAGATGAGATCTTTAATTTTCCCATTCAACATTGAGCTTTGAGGGAAGAACCAAATTTTTAGCATTTGTCCAACTGGTAAAGGGGAAAACAACAAATTGTTGGTGGCCAATATCATCCAAAGTAAATAATCGACGCCCATGAAGAAACTAGATGATTAGGGGAGGAAGAATGTGATTCCTAGCCAATCTGATGATCACATCAAGACCAATATGAATTATGTCACCACGTCCAACCAACCATATTAGATTTCGTCATAACCAAGGTTTAGACTTCATTAGGCTATGCTAGATGAAATACAGATTTCTTAATCAGAGCCCCATATAGGATCTAGTTTTCCAGGGTAGCATGATTGAGATATTTTTTCAGTGATAATGTTTTTCCAAATTCCAGGGCACTTGAAGGCCCTCCATGTATTTTTAATGAGCAGTGCAAGATTGAAATTCTGAGTGTGATTGATGCCCCAACCACCGTCCTCAATAGGCTTGCAAATTTAGTCTAGTTTAGGTAGGTGGAACTTCTTTTTGTGACCACACCCAACCCATAAGAAATCTGCAATGATGGAATTGATTTTGTGAATGACCGACATTGGAAAACTAAACAAGTGCATCCAGTAGAAAGTGATGCCTTGTAGGACTACCTTGGTCATGAAAATTTTTTCGCCTATAGGGATGCATCTGTTTTCCCACAACCATAGTTTCTTTTCAAAATTTTGAATGAGAAAAAATTCTAATCCCTCTTCTCATAGTTACTGAGCTTCAAGTGAAATCCAAAATATTTAAGACCATCAACAAGAGGCCCGAGTCTAATCCCAAATAGTTCTGTAATTTTTTAGTCTCCCCATCCTCAACACAATATGCGATTATCTAAGATTTATCTCTGTTGAGAATGAGCTTTGATACATTGCCAAATTTTGTAATTTTATGATGGAAAATTTTCCATTCCAAGAGCTTCACTTTTATAAGGCATAGAACATCATATACAAACACTAAGTGTGATAAATGTGTAGAGGAACCTAGCATGCAACAAGCCTCCTAGCCTCCCTAGCATGCGTTAATCCTCTACTAAGCCCATCCATCACAAGAATGAATAGAAGTGGGAGAGCGCACAACCTTGCCTTAATCCTCTAGTAATATGGAAAAAAAGTAGAAAGAATCCCATTAATGAAGAAAACTAAATACGTTTTTGTAGCACAAGCCATTATGCAATTAATGTGTTTGTGTGGGAAACCAATTTTGTGCAGAACTGGTCTGAGAAATTCCCATTCAACCCTGTCATAGGCTTTTATGAGATCAATCTTCATCAAGTATGCTTTTATTTTACAAGTTATTATGGAGTGAATGCATTCTTGTGCTATTCTAACAACATCCTAGATCCTTCTCTCTGCAAGGAAACCAAATTTCTTCGTAGTGATGTGGTCCAAGAATATTTGCTTGATTCGATTAGAAATAAGTTTGGATATCATTTTATATGTCACATTACATAGTTATATGGGTCTATATTCAATAAAACATGATGAGTTATATTTTTTAGAAATAAGAGAGAGGAAGGTGGCATTGGTACCACCAGAAATATGGCCCTGAAGGTGAGACTTTACCATCATCTGTATGAGATCTAATCCCATAATGTCGAATAAATATAGAAAATTTTCCACTGGCCATCTATCCGAGCCTGGTATTTTGTCCTTGGCAAGCTCTTTCAGGACAACAAAGAATTCTTCGTTTGTGATCGAGCTATCAATACGCACAATTTACTCATCTTTCACCATACATGGGAATAAGTGTACCAATCCTAGTTGATCATCAATGTTGGAGACCTCGGGTGCCTTGTATTGTTTACTGAAATAGTTGACAACTTCCAGTTGAATATATTTCTGAGATGATAAAATTTTGTTGTCTACATTTCTTATATACTAGATTGTGTTGGAGCTTTTCCTTTTGGAAGGAACCTTATGGAAGAACCTTGTATTCTTTTCTCCACCTTTTATCTAGGCCATTCTGCTTTTTTGTCTCCATTCCTCTACCTGATATTTTAAAATTTGATTTTTCCAAGAAGAGAGATGCAATATTGTATTTTAAATTTGTTCAAAGAAGAAATTAGGACATGTAGAGTCCATGAGATCAACAATATCTTTATTAATGAAAGATAACTCCATAGAGAGTGTCATCTCTCATTGGCAGATCCATGATTTGACCTCTGACTTCAGCCTGCGCAACTTATAAGAGACCTTATCCATCATTTTATTTTGCATTGTCTCCAGAGGCATCATCTAATATGTTTGAATCAGGTCTACTAAATCCTTTTTTTGTAGCCATATGTGATTGAACTTGAATGGCAACATCTTAACTTCTTGTTCACCATTCCATTCCAAAAAGGTGGCATCGTAGTCAGAAACCCCAGAAAATAGGGACCATGTTGTCAGATGTTTCAATCTTGTGTACTCAATTGTGTGTACAAGGTACCTAATGAGTCTTTTTGTGATGCCCTCTACACCAGAGCATCCATCCCTCCAAGTAGGACATAAAGGGATAGGAGCTATATCCTTGAGCATTTTGCAGGCAAATATCTCATTGAAATAACCTACAAGTGGGTTCAATTTCGAATTTTTTATACCAAATCTCTTCAACATTCATTGCAAATGTTGGCATTATGATGCATGTGTTGTGCTTGATGGCAACCCACTTATAGCAGAACAAGTATATGGCAACTAGATGCATCTATAGGATAGATCAGAGGTGACATAATGAGAGAACAAAGATGAAACTACAAGTCAGAGGTGACAGAATGATGGAAGAGAATAATGGTCAAAGGTTTGATACAGGGAGGTTGTTAGTGTGTGTTGTCCTTGATATTTGATGAATGAAGTAATTGATAAAAGTATAAACACAATGTGACAGAATGCATGGCAGTTGTGTTTACAGATGTGACAAAATGTAGGGCAGTTAAGAGAAATTAGTTCAGAAGTGATATATGATGGCAAATCACATTATAACGGGTCAATTCAGAGGTAATAGGGAAATGGTATAGAAGAACAGGATGTTGGAACAAAGGACTACAAATTAGAATCAAGAAGTTGAAGAAAAAGGATGTTTTCAAGTATGTTGAGTTGTACACGCGGGTTCACTGTAAAAAAAGAGCGTATACACTCAGGTTCAGTGTGCAAAAAGAGTGTATATGTATGCACGCACTTTCACAAGAGGAAAAGTGTGTATGGGATGAAAAATTAAGGAAATTAAGGTGATATAATACCAAGAGTCGATACCATGGTATTAGCCCACAATATTGAGCAAAGTAACGGTTATTTGATTCTGTCTAAGAATACCAAGGTTTAAGTATGGGGGATTACGCAGTGCATTATATTAGATATCATTTTGGGATTCAACTGCGTTAAGTAAGTCATTCAAACGTATGACCATTTCCATGAGAGGTAGTCGTAACTGACTAATTTCTCATGATTTTTGAATAGTTCACTTAGCACTTTTTTGTGCCTCATGAACCATTCAAGTAGAGATCCCTTGACTCTTTTTGAATTTAAGTATGGGGGATTATGCAGTGCATTATATTAGATGAAAAATGCACTAACGTCGCGTCGCAGTAAGTAATGTTCATAAGGAAAAACCTCAAAATCTACCGATCTGCGATAACGCCGATCGCAAGATCGCACATCGCAGAAATGAAATGGAAATACTTAACAAACATCAAACTCCTGCGACCCGCGATGTTGCGACCTGCGATATTGCGATCACCGCGATGACACAATCTGCGATCTGGCGATTTGTGATAAGCGCGCCTTGCGATGGCACGATCTTCGATGTAGCATAAAGCGAATCATGAATCATTTAATCACAAATCCTTCGGGCACGCCATTCAAAGATAGACCACTTACCATAATTTGACTCCAAATCATGCGCTTTTAATGATAGTAAGTGGATTAGTTGTCAGTTATTTAATGAAATAAAGGCGCGTGCTTTGCTAAAGGATTGTTTCACGTAAGGTGGCATATTTAGTATATTGGTTGCATTTAAAACTCTCCCATCTCCTTTCTCAATCATTCATTTCCACCTCGCTCGTAATTTGCAGGAACTAGGAGATAAGAAGATTCAAAAAGCCGAATGCAGGAGCAAATGGGAAAGAAGAATAAAGCCCAAGGCTTCGAGGCGAAGGAAAAGGCAAAGGAGATGGCGCCCTTGTACACATACACTGCACGCAATAGAGACGCAGGAATTTCAACCTGGGAAGGCATGTATAGGCTGCTGGAGGAGGAAAATCCCAGAGTAATGAAGGTCGATAGCGCCGCGGGATCACCAAACTCTTCCGAGGCATCCTTAGAAGAGCTGGCTTGTTCATTTCTTCATAGAATAGTAGCTAGACCCAAGATATTGCCGTATACAGATATGATCAAATGGATACTTGACAATGCAGAGTTACAAGGCAGACAATTCAAGGCTCCAGGGCATGGGCTCATAGGATCATTCGCCGCGCAAGACTTAAAGCTTATGTATCGTCTTCCGGAGCCTCAGACGACCTACAATACGCAATTTGTCAAGAAATTTGCAGCAGAGAACCCAAACCTGGCAGAAACCACTAAAGAATGGACCAGAAGAGAGGAGCCGCTAAAAAAGGACAAAAATGGTATGTACAACACTGGTTCTCTCACCTCTCCATATTGTTTTGCTGCAGCCATGCTGTGCAGGCTGTTTGGGATGACAGACATAAATAAATTTTCATCTGAATGGCTACCACTCATAGACGCTGCCACAAATGCCGATCTCGTGGATTGGGCCAAAATATTTTCTGATAATTTATTCACTGCTGTCATGAATTACCATTCTAAGAGATCCTTGTCACAAAGGGTCTATCCTCCGTTTTATCTGTCTGCTTACATTATGGATTCTATTTGCTATGTATATAAATTTCCAACTATGGGTTGGAAATGGACTACCCAGCACCCGTCACCTATTCATGTTTACCACAAAGTATTATGGGATTCACAGTTTTCCCCTCACTTCTATCAGATTTGCCACGGGCTCATTTTACCCCTATATAGGATGATGTATGGTGAAGAACCCCCGAGGTGCTCACCCAAAGCACAAATAGACATCATCCCCGTCGCAAGATGGTTCGGGAAAGAATGGTTCACTTATATCAGAGTTTTTGGGAGCACTGTACCTCCACATGTCCTACCTCTGTATGTCCCCAACAAGCTTTTGGGTAGGGAAATTGCCTATCAGACTTGCTCAGAAGGCGGCCTAACCAAAGAATTAAAAGACAAGAAGAAGGCCATATGGCCTCAGTTTCCTGTAGCTTGTGGGGCCTTCTCATTATTTGATGTAGGACATGCTTTTTTCGAAGTAGGGAATGTGACGTCCCTACAATTATTTAAATTCCCCACTCGACCTTTTGACCTAAATAATGTTTCCCATGATTTCACTATAAGTGTCAGAATAAAAGTATTGGAAAGAAAGATTTATTTGATGACTTGTTTCAAAATAAAAGTTCATTCCAGGAATTTTTGCGAGACGCTAAGTCGAGGTTATCCCCAGATGACCTCGAAAGATTTTTGTTATTCAGAGAAAGAAGGCTAGCCAGTGTTCCTCCAGAAAAGTTGCGACCGCTCGCCAGAGAGCCTACTCCAAGTGTCAGCCTCAGCGGAAACTCCACTACTTCCAAATCCAAATCTTACGCTGCCCAAGGAACACCTAAACGTTCTAAAAATTCTGCAAGCGACCAAGGAAAAGGTGAAGAAATAGCCAAGGACATAGCTCAGTCAAGTGCGATGTCGCAATCGCAAGTTATCGCCTCCCCACCGAGAGATGTCCCTCCTCCAGTCATTAAATCGTCACTCGTCACGACATAGCTCGATAAAGAGTGGGAAAACTTCAACGAGCTAATCAGCCTTGAAGGACAAGTCCCAAGAACGCCTGTGAGCGATGCGCAGGTAACACATGAAATGGTTTCAACCATGGTCGGTAGTGTCTCAGAAGCAGAACACAGTCATATCGCTCCGCCTTCTGAGCTCCTACTTAGTGTAGAGGAAATTCCCCCACTGGACGTGTTCTATAGTCCCCAACATAAAGCAGTGGTGAGGAGACAAAGAAAGAAGAGAAAGCTGGAGAATACGCTGTCACAGGACGCCGAGCATTTAGACGCCTTATGGAAAGACCCTAACAGCAACCCGACAAAAAATCTCACGAAGTTGTCTCAAATCGCAGGAGCATACGCTTCTGCGACTATCGACAAGGCGTCCGAAGTTCAGCAACTGTTGAGGGAGCAAGAAAACCATATACAGCTACTGCAACAACAACTACAATAGGCCAATGCCAGCAATGAAGCATCCAAACAACTCGAGAAACTACAAGAAGATTTTCAACAAATGCAGATAAATTATCAGAAAAACCTGGATGAAAAAGGAAAGCAGTTACAAGCTTTACAAGAAATACACAAGGACGAGCCCAAACTTTCCGAATTCGTTTCAGAGTCTACTAGCTTAAATGTGCAACTTCTGCATCAACAAGAAGAGTTGGGACGAAAAATATCGCAGTGGAGTCACTATTGCAAGCTGAGCGACAAACTCACCAATCAAGTGACAGACCTGCGAAGTGACTACGACCAGGTTGACAGACGAGTGACAGAGTATATAGCTTGGCAGGATGGAGAGGAAGGGAAGAGAGCAAATGCACCCAGAATAAACGAAAGCCATAAAGAATTGCTCTTCAACAAATGGGACGATCAAATCAAGTAGGCAGAACAGGCGGCAGAGGCAGCAACGACACAGGCAAGTGTTCTTATAGACTGTGTAAATGAAAATTTACATAGAGCTAACTTAATCACAGAAACCACCCCGGGATACCTACCAAACAAGTCACGAATAGAGGCAGAATGGAAAGAGAAGGCGCAGGAAAAGGGAAAAGCGATTCAAGCTTTGAACATGTTGAATTGGGGGTGCTATTGGGCATACTTAGTTAAGCCACACAGTCAATGGATGACTGTGAAATGCATCACAAACTCAGCAGAGAAAGTAGTGCCAGCTTTCATAGACTCCGTTTTCACAGCCCAGCTCAGCGCAGAAGTCGGCCAACCGACTCTTCTCAAATCCATGCTGAACACTTGCAGTTTCAAAGACCAAATACAGAGGTACCTTAGTTTTAGCAGTTTGCTGTTTCTTTTTGTTTAGATTAGAAAAAGGACGGTCATTTGAGAACCGTATCCTAAAATTTTGTAAAAACACTATTATTAGATTTAGGAAGTAGTATTTTAACCCTTCTCATGCATTTAGAGAAGGGTCTAGAGATTTGTCAAAAACTTATCCTCAGAACATGCACTTCTGCACCCTCAGAGGAGGTTTTGATGAATGGATGGATCGAGATTTATTTTTACTTGCATTTTGATATCTGTTACTGATGTTACACTTCTGTACTCTTGGTAGATTTTAGAACAAGTAGAGATAGATCGTTGTTGCTTGAAGCTTATGGGTAGAACTAATCATAAATGGTACTTTTATCTATTAGCAATGTCTGCTTATACTCTTTAAGTGATTTACAGTTTCAGTTGTTTATATGTTACTGCATGAACATATGGGTTATCATTTGGCACTTTTGTACGGTGGAGTCATATTGTTTATGTGTGACATATGAATGGCTTATTATGCGATATGTTGTTCATAACTGTTTTGCCTAACTTCTTATGCAAAGTGGTTTATCTCAAATGGTTTCTTTTCTTATCATAGCTGAATGATCTTTATTACCAGTTATTATTCGAAATATTTTTAGATCGCATAATGGAAGATATACAATCCCGGGTTAGAATAGATTTGATTTGTTGTTTCTCATTAGATACAATAGCATAGAGTAAAGTTAAAGGATCTGATTTAGATTAGCTTTAGAATACTCTCAGATCAGCATAGTTAAACTCTATACACACACACACACCCAAGATCGGGAAATTGGTCCCGTTATCCCCAGTCGGACCCGCTATACCAAACAGATAAGGAGCTGCCAACCAAGGTCCGGACCGGGTGGGTATCCCCCTTGTTGTCGAACCGATTTTCGGGGCTTCAACATATTTGGCGCTAGAAGGAGGGCCTGAACATAGTGTCTGTTGGAATGATTTTCAAATCGTAACATTTGAATCTGGATGGCCGCTCGCAGACTTCCCATTTGGAGCTGCATCCATGTTCCTACCTCTTCCAACACTCCACCTGAAGTGGTAAGACTCTTGTCTCAGGTAAAATTCAATGGTAAGAATAACTCTTCTGCTTTTAATCATGCCCTTCAATTTATTCAAAGAGTTTCAAGTTATGATATCCCAAGAATTGATGAAGGCGTTTTATGCAGGATTTTTACTCTTACACTCACGGTGGAAGCTAGAAAATGGTGCAGAAACCTCCCAGTTGCATCAATTCACAGCTGGGACCAATTCGCCAAGATTTTTATTCTTGAATTTGATTGTTATGACTATGACCAGGTATACGATGAAATTAATCATCTCAGAGAAAACGATGAATCTATTAGGGATTTTAATATGCGATTTCATTTTGATTGTCTAAAATACGATATGGAAAGTGAGCTCATAGATGAAGAATCTTTAGATTATGCTGAACTTTCCCTGCCTCCTATATCTGATCAAGCAGAAATTAGTCCGAGTTTTGTCTCTTTTCTTTCTAATATGAACGAGAATTCCAATTTGAATATGCAAATCGCTCATAATGAAAAAATCCCTCAAAGCCTTGGAGTTATCCATACCCTAATACAAGAAGACAAAAGCGAGGACGATGGAGGGAAGCCTGCCATGGAACCAGGAGATGACTTTGATACAAGGTCAGATGATCTCGTTGCAAGTCAACAAATGCAGACGCCAAGGTTAGAACAATAAACTACTTTTCTTTCAGGAAGTATCAGTACACAAAGGTATGATCTGAAACCCGATGTCTATATTGAATCTGATGAACGAATATTTTTCCATGATGATAATCTTAAATGCGTTGCTTCAGAATCACACTTCTCTCTTTACCCTGATGTTTTTAATGATGATAACTTTTCCGCTCTTAACAGTAAAGATGTTTCAAAAAACATAGAGGATAATTCAAAAAAGTCATCATTAGATTTTCAAAATAAAGAGGTAGTTAGAGAACATCCCTTGATTCTTTCCAAGCAAGGAACATTTGAATCTCCTTATCCGAAGATATATGAACAAAAGGAAGAATGTAGGGAAACTTATAAAATTAGTTATGATGGTTACTTTGCCAACGATGATGTTATCGATTCATCTCAAGTAACCCATCGAAGCCCAAAAAATGAGAGATATTCTAATTCGGAAGACATATCATTCAATCCTCATTTCGAGGCTAAAGATCATTCGCCTGATTTTGCTGACCAAGATGATCCCCCGATCTATGATTCATACCATGAAGAAACCCCCATGCCTATTCATAATCATAATTTATCTTCCGTTTCACATGACCTGGCCAGTTCTTGTGAACAACAAAATTTTACAAGCTTATCCCAGTTGTGTTGTAACTTTATTTGTACAAAAAACTTTTTTTATTATTGTTCCCACTTGCACTCATCTTGTACAAAATCAGATTGTGTTTTAAATTTTCAGTTTTTTGATAGATTATTCTGGTATAACCAACACCTTATCAAAGAGCATCCAAAAGACGAGCTACCATTGCGGAAAGCTAAGCTATGTCAAGGAAGTACAGAACTTCCTCCATTACAAGATCATCAAGATATAACATAAATTCATCCTTATTTTTATGATCCAATAGATATCCAGTTGGAAGGAAGATTTTGCGAGAAAGAAATTTCGGACAAAATTTCAACTGAAGTTATGCATTCTTATTCCGCATCCAACGTTAACATTCCAAGGAAAATTCCGTTCTTAACACCAACGTTGGAAAGCTGCACACGTATAGGAGTAACAATGAGAAAGTGGCTCCATTGGAAATATCATTTCACCTAGTCAAATTTTTGTATATAATTAGAGTAGGAATAGGAGTAGTTTAGTTAAGTAGTTAGGTTTATTTTTGAGTAGTTAATAGTTGAAATAAGAAAAGAAGATAATCCCTATTGTCTACACAACCCTAGGGAATATCTGCTTCTCATTTCAATTAAGTATTTCTCCCCGTGAATAAAGTTTGCTTTGGTTAACAGCAATCGACGTTTACGAAAGACACCTTTTTTCTCTATCAAGATTTTGAACTTCTGCTTCTATGAATGATAAAAATTTTCTTTGAAACTTGATCTTTATTATCAATAGAACTTTAATCCAGATATGATATTAGTTTCAACTCCAAAAAACTGAAGAAAGTAATCTCAGCGAAGCAATTGTTTTACGTCAGTACAATGAAAGGCATCAATGACAAGATGAGGAGTCCCTGTAGAAAAAACGATTACCAAAGAAGCTTTATTATTTTCGTCCAGAACTTTCTTAAGGAAATAAAATTGACTTCCTCCCTGCCAAAGGAAATCGCAGCATTCAGGGAAGCAATCCAATGAAAACACTATATCTCAAAGAATAAGAGGTCTCATCACGAGCCGACTTATCATCATCACAGATATTATAACTTGCTGACTTTGCCAAAACTGCCCACCAAAACAGGGCAATGACTCAAGATTGTTGCAATCAAAAGACAGGGGGTCTCATCACGAGCCAGCTTGTTCAAAAAAAGTATAAATCTAGTGAATGACTGTGTCATAATTTGGCCACCAAACCAAGACATTGTTCTTTAGAGAATAAAAAAAGAAAAAGTGTCGAAATGGGTTTTTCTCTGAATAGTTGTAAACACTTAGGCTGGATAAAGGATCATTACTGGTTAATAGGTAACCTTGTCGAGGCTATGGACGCCTGCTGGCAGCACAGGCTCTACCTGTGACAAAGAAGCATATTTGAAAAGGACTGCTATACAGAGAAGACTTTATTCTAATTTTTATTCAAAGACCAAGTAAGGGCTGGTGTAAATGCAAGGACAAGCTAAGAATACAAGTAAATAGAAAGGAGTTGAAATGAAATATCATTGATAGTTTGAAGTATAATATTTTTATCTTTCTATAATAAAGTTTAAGTTTTCTGAGATTTTTTTTTTTATTATTTTTAGAAGTTTGAAAAACGTCAAAAGAGAGTCAGAGATAACTGGTTCTCCCAAGTGAATCGCCAATTGTTGTGGCCAGAAACAACCCCCCCTTTTTTCATTTAAGTATTTGCCCAAAATACTAAATGAATAGGGGACCCCTAGTTTAATTTTGAGAAAAATCAATTTTTCCTTCTTCAAAATAAAAATACCATCGCAGGCTTAAAGCGGTCTTTCAAATATTTTAACCTAAGTCTACGATAAGGTAAAGGTATTTAAGAAATTGCATTAATGCGCAAGGCTCCCCAACGTTAAGCCTAACGTCGCATCGCAGTAAGTAATGTTCATAAGGAAAAACCTCAAAATATGCCGATCTGCGATAACGTCGATCGCAAGATCGCACACCGCAGAAATGAAATGGCAATACTTAACAAACATCAAACTCCTGCGACCTGCGATATTGTGATCGCCGCGATGACACAATCTGCGATCTGGCGATTTGCGATAAGCGCGCCTTGCGATGGCACGATCTTCGATGTAGCATAAAGCGAATCATGAATCATTTAATCGCAAATCCTTTGGGCACGCCATTCAAAGATAGACCACTTACCATAATCTGACTCCAAATCATGCGCTTTTAATGATAGTAAGTGGATTAGTTGTCAGTTAATTAATGAAATAAAGACGCATGCTTTGCTAAAGGATTGTTTCACGTAAGGTGGCATATTTAGTATATCGGTTGCATTTAAAACTCTCCCATCACCTTTCTCAATCAGTCATTTCCACCTCGCTCGTAATCTACAGGAACTAGGAGATAAGAAGATTCAAAAAGCCGAACGCAGGAGCAAATGGGAAATAAGAATAAAGCCCAAGGCTTCGAGGCGAAGGAAAAGGCAAAGGAGATTGTGCCCTTGTACACAGACACTGCATGCAACAAAGACGCAGGAATTTCGACCTGGGAAGGCATGTATAGGCTGCTGGAGGAGGAAAATCCCAGAGTAATGAAGGTCTATAGCGCCGCGGGATCACCAAACTCTTCCGAGGCATCCTTAGAAGAGTTGGCTTGTTCATTTCTTCATAGAATAGCAGCTAGACCCAAGATATTGCCGTATACAGATATGATCAAATGGATACTTGACAATGCAGAGTTACAAGGCAGACAATTCAAGGCTCCAGGGCATGGGCTCATAGGATCATTCGCCGCGCAAGACTTAAAGCTTATGTATCGTCTTCCGGAGCCTCAGACGACCTACAATACGCAATTTGTCAAGAAATTTGCAGCAGAGAAACCAAACCTGGCAGAAACCACTAAAGAATGGACCAGAAGAGAGGAGCCGCTAAAAAAGGACAAAA
>APFE030452770.1:0-27758 GCA_000404065.3 Pinus taeda | reverse complement strand
AACCATGGATAAAAATCCACGAGCAACAAAGGAAATGAAGCCATATCTAAACAGTTAAATACAATAACCCGGAACGGGAATTAATTGTTTCAACCACGACAAAATAACTGAGGGCTTCAACAACAAATGGAGGAACCTGCCAGCAAACGGCAAGGTTAACCTGGAAACCGACACCTTGATGCATAGTTGAATGCCCAATAAAACTATTGACTCACCTGTAAGCGTCGAGCCAAATGGACTGGTTATCGACCTTCTATCGTCGCTATGTGTAACCCCTGCCATACGATAACAGACCCGTTAGCGGAGTCGGGCTATCTGAAAGGAAACAAACTGTAACAATAAAAAATAAACCAGGGGTCGATGGTATCCACCTTACCTCGGCTCGAGCTTACAGGAACTGGAGAAACAACCCGGAACAAGACTCGGATGGAACAAGTCAGCAAACACCAAATGAACATAAGACCTGCGCCGGGCAGCAGAGAAGTCACCGCCATCGCTAGGGGTAAATGTACATAATGCTAAAAGGATAATAAGCGACCGATTATATACGTGTAAAGCATGAAGATATATATACAAAGCTAAATAGTCGATAAGCGACCGATTATATACCTATAAAGCATGAAGATATATATACAAAGCTAAATAGTCGATAAGCGACCGATTGGATACCTGTAAAAGTATGGATATATATATATATATATACAAGCTAATTAGTCGATAAGCAACCGACTGTATACCTGGAAGAACATGAAAATATAGAAATAATGCGAAATAGATAGTGTGCGACAGATTGTATGTTTGTATCAGAACATAAATAGTTAAAAAACTAATGGATGGTATACCTGTAACAAAGTCTGAACATAATGCCGAATTTCAGTAGAGAAGGAACTGTATACCTTCATAACAACATTCTGATGGAGTAGCAGAGGGTTCCAGCTCGGTAGAGCCCAGAGGCAAGTCGAAGACGCCCATTGAAGCCGCGGAGGAAAATGCCCAATGCATGCTTTGGCGGCAGGGTATACCCGCGGACCTCAAAACCCTAAAACAATAAACCTTGAAGAGCGGGATTAGCTCTCCATCGTTCGATGGTAGAGAGCTCCCGCAACACCGTTAGATCTCGTCTCCGGATCCCAAAGTGCAGAATTCGGTCAGAACAGTAAAGAGCAGTCACAGTCGCCAGCTGGTATAAATGGGTAAGTAAGCCACATGGCAAGTGGTGGCAGCATGACTTTAATAGTTTTGAAATAAACAATTATAAACCATGTACTTCCCAAATCCCGTGGTATGTTTTCCGCACAATATCATGGGGTAATAATATTAATGCAAGATATGTATACCATCAACCTTATATAGCGTGCACATATTCGTTAGGAGGTGAACCTTATAAAAAAAAAAAATTATGTGCGTGAATACGGGTTAATATAGTAAGAGTTGTGACATATTTGATACAATATGTGCCCCTTAAGAAAAAACCATTATGAATGTCAAAACGCTAATATTACCCATAACTGCTAGTTTATTGTTATCACTCATACTCTTAGATAATTACAAACTCTTCCATAATGCAACCTATAAACATTATTACTATTAAAAAGCAATGACACTTGATATTTCTTAAGGGACTAACTCTAAAATTAAATAAAACATAGTGCATTGTGATCTTTAAAACACAATGAATTCTAGAAACTATGATGCCTAGTACACATGACCATCATGACATTATAATTCTTGAAATTTTACAACACACATCATTTTAATATCTAACACATTAAGTATAAAATTAAAACTATAGATTTTATGTACTTAAAGTGGTATAACATAGTGATAAAGTTGAATGAAGTGTAACTCCAAATTTGATCCCATAAAAAAGGAATATAAAAAGTATTGTGTATTTTGGAGATTATATTTTAGTTGTCGATATTGACCATAAAATCACATTTCATGAGCCAACATATAGTAATGGCTTTGATTATTGATATTGACACAAAACACAATTTTTGTGAGTCAACATATGGTAATGGTCTTGAGGAGATTCTACAATGATTTTGTATATTTGTTTAGGTCTTAATGTTTGTGTCTAAAGTTCATTTAAACTATTGTTCCTTCCATCAATTAATATTAATAAAGTATAGATATGTTTTTTATTCTATATTTAGTTATATATATAGTTCAAAATTATAAAATTTCTAAATTTCTAAATTGTGTATTTATATATGGTTTTTTCCTATTTGCACTATTCAGTGCAATATGAATAATAAATATTCTTTATTCAGTTCCTATTTATTCATGTTTATATTATTCTGTTCAATATATGTATTGTTAAATTAAGCTTTTGATATCTCAATTTGTTTTTCTTATTTCTATTTTTTTCCTAACGAGAGCGAGTCATTTTGCATGTGTAGGGAGAGTATCTTAACATTAAACTCAATATTTTACAATAAATTGGTTAAATGATCATGACATGAAAAATATACAACTAAGAAAAACACATTGGTGACATGCTGAATATGAACCAGTATAAATGTCAAAATTTTAATAAGTCCATTTTGTTCCCCTCTTTACTGATTTGGCTAGACATGAAACAAACTTCACTAGTTAGTCATCCAGAAATATTCAAAAATGTTTCCTACCTCAACACATACAAAATTGTTTCCTCCCTCATTGTAATTCAATTCTCCCTACAAATAATTGAAGTTTGGTATGTTGACTCTTTAGATGTACATAAACAAGAGATTTTGCATCAACCTATAATCGACCAAATATATGTGTATATGATGAGTTAATAATCTAACATAATATTCCAAATTCCACCACAAGCTCTAGAAGAACAAGGGGATATACGGTTACTCCTTCTGGATATTGAACAAGAAGAAGAAAGGGAAGGATAATTATACACAACTATTTAAATTTGACCTATTAGTACCCGTGACATAATCTCATAACAATATTGCAATAAAAGGCTCACATAAGTTCGAAAAGAATAGGTACATAAACATATACAATAAATGTGAATCAAACCTTTCTAGGTATTCAATTAGAACACCCATAACAAAAATAGAATCTACACTCGATTACATGAAATTTTTTTGAGGATACCCTATATAGGGTAGAAAAAAGGAGGCCTAGAATATTAGAACAATTTCTAGAATAATCTATTGGACGTGACGTCTTGTTGTTTCTTGGACATGGAAAAATATATTCATTGAAAAATAAACAATCGACTCTAGACAAACTCAACATAGAATGAAGCTCATCATAGGCACAGGAAAAAGGATAGTCGACTGAACCCAACAGGAAAAGAAAATTGAATATCTACTTGACTTGTGATTCACCCCAGGTTACTACAATAACAGTTATAGAAGAAAATGATGGTCAAGATAAAACCTGATCTAAGTAGTCTAATACTAACGAAGCTTCATCCAAGCATTCTAGGTTTGATTACATATTAAGTTGGATAGTAACAATATTATTCTATAAAGAGAACAACACAAAATGGATATTTGGTTGGAATGCTATAACTAGGAAATAGAACAACATAGTATAAACATTCTAATAAGGATTAATGATCCACCTTTTGCACTCCAATGATTATTACATAAGTTGGTCGTCCAAAAGTTATATATGCCTATAATTATGCTAATCACCATAGTTATCAGTTAATTATTAGGTTGATGGAAGATATCTCAACACCATGGAATTTGTTGGAACATTCTAGTAATATTTACATATTTCATAGCTAACTAACATTTTTTTATTGTGTTTGAGATATGCATTCAATTTCTTTTAATTTATAAATAACCACAATATAATTTGTAATAAAGTTATAATTTACTTAATTTCTACTATTTTTTTAATCTACTAAATGTGATAGGAATAATGGGTTACCCATTTTGATGGTTATCATTGATTGATAGTTGAATATATCTTCCATAGTTATAATTTAATTATTAGGTTGATCGTAGGTATTTAAACCCCATGGAACATGTTGGAATATTCATCCTAATATTGACATATCAATGATAATATTTGTGTCCAATTTAGGTATACGCTACTAATTAAGTTATATCAAATTAATTAATTTAAGAAAATGGCATATCAACACATCACATTGGGAATGTGGTATTTGTAAGCCATGGTAATGTAAGAAGAAATGTTTCCAGTTAAAAGATTTCCATAATAATAGTAGGGTGAATCTACATGGATAAACATACTTTTATATACTATATAACTCCAATAATAATTATAATAATAAAGATATAGTTTAGCTAACTTTTATGAATTTTTTAATTTGGTTAATGAAATATATATAATGGGGTTAGGGTTTTGATTCTTATCATACATTCACGACTATAGAAATTTTCAATCCATTTAATTATATGTTCACAATGGTTATAATAAAGCGAATAAATTATATATTCATATTTTTATTATATATGTACAATGACTAATTCCTTAGTTCTCCTTGTGATCAAAAGAAGCGATGAAGGTGAAATAAACTTGGACATGCATAAAAAACTTTAATGAAATAAAATAAGAATCTATTGTTTCTTTCAATAAATTGTAATATAATTACATTTATGCATCCTAAATTGTCTTTCATCATTTCATAGAAAAATTTTCGTGAAATGTATGCACCCTTCACATTGAGGATTTCATCAGTACTATGTCACAAAGGCTCACAACATGAAAACATTAAATGACCCACAACTTTATTCCTTGTTAGTTAGTACTCATATGTCTTTTTTATTCAACAATGTCTCATGTTATTCTTTTCTTTTACTCACTTAATTATTTTATATATTTTCCACAACTTCACCCCTTTTTCTTTCTTCTAGAAGGGTTCTATCTAGTAGAAAAAATTTAAAGGATGGAAATTTGTTTTAAAGGTTGTAAACCTTGTCTAATATTAGTACTCCCTAATATGCATAATGTAAAATGTTTAATGATATTTTCGTAAAAATATTGAGAGTTCTAATGATTTTTAAGTTAAAATAATTTTGAAGTATAAACATTGAGCAAATAAATTAAAAAAGAATGTCAAAATTGACAACTATTTTTATTTTTTATTTTGAAAAACCATTGAATATTAACCCACTCTAAATATTACACCCAAAAAATTTATCTACACATTGGAAAATTGTTTATTCTACCAAGAGCTCATACACTATCCATGAATATTATCTCATTTTTCACTCTACTTAGCCATGCTAAACAAAAAAAAAATTGGTATATGAAAGTCAAACAATATTTTCAATAAAGAAATCGAAGAAACTAAGAGATAAATTTTCCTTCTCTATCCCTATAACCACAAATAAACTTTGGTTCCAATACCATGTTTGAAGGTAAATTAAAAAAATAAAAAAAAAATGCTTGACAATCTACAAAATTCCAAAAGATATGAAGTTCGTGGAAACTAATTCATATATATTTTACTAAAAAATCCTTCTCCTCGAGGCTATTTCAAACACAATGAAAATTAAAATTGGTACCATGGTTTAATGCATACTAAGATATCCGTTTTTATTAGGTTTGACTTTTCCATCATCCATAGCCAAAGTGGTAAATCTATAACCATTTCATGTATCACAAAATTTTTGTGAAAACTAATTTCGAAATATTTTACCAAAAAATCGACTCTTCGAACTATTTCAAACAACTAAAAATGAAAAAAAAGTACCATAGGATAATACATACTAAGGTGGATTTTTGTACTACTTGTTTCTTGTTTTGAATTTACCATCAAGCATAACTAAAGGGTTAAAGATGTAATCATTTATTTTATTTTCAAAAAAAAATTATTTTGTTCATGTTTTGAAGAAAGGGCATAGACTTGTAAGGAAAACAACTCAAAAATTAAAAAGAACCTAAGAGAGGAAAAGAAATGATACACCTAAGATGAGTTCTAAGAACTAATTGTTAAGACAACACAAATACCTTGTAATTAAAAGTAGTTGTGACAAATTCAAATAGATTCTCTTCAACTCGCTCCCAAATTGGATGGTGAAATGATTGAAGAAAAAATGCAAAGGATATACCAATTATGATAGTCTTGTTTTCACAGAATGAGATAACATTTTATCATTATGCTTCAATGCAACACATTAACTATTGAACATGACAAAATAATACAATTCCACAAGAATGATTCCAAGTTGCCATGGAAGGGAAATATGTATTCATGGAATAGAAATTTTTGCTACAAGCAATCAACCATCAAAGATAAAAGTTGAACTAGCTTATAACATTATCTAGGAACTTGTGTGAAATTATTGGACATTATACTCTATCTACATAGTAAAAGGTTTGAAATTATTTGTCATTTTTCATGCGTAAGTCTTGTACAGTATCAACCTAATAGCATTGCATGCAACGCTATTTTTTACCATGATTTTCTATAAGTGAAATCATTAATTACTGAAAGATGTTTCCTTGGGCTAATACTGTAAATTTCTGTTTGTTTTCATTCAAAATTGCAAAAAGCAACTAGCACTTTGAATAAATGAGTCCCCTAAAAATGGGGAAAACACTAACAAACAAGACATTTTCACCACCATCCAGCATGTTCATGCATACATAGGACTTGCCATTACCAAAATCATATCTTGTCCACCATATATACTGAAACAAACAATCTCCCTATAACCAACCCATGTGTTTCCTTAACATCAACTCCTAGAGCCTTATCATAGTAGTTTTCATGAATGTTAAATACATAAATGCAATCAAGCTAAATCAATTGGATTTTAACTTAAGGACTTATAATGTTGACCATGAAATACGTACTTTGAGAAAACTATTAAGCACACACCTGAGATCAAATCAAAATGTTTGTAGGGAAAGAAATCACAAATTTCAAGAAGCCATATCAAATTGGGACATTGAGAATAGTAGCCATGCAAAAGAGGGAAATAATTGAAATCTTAGATATTAAAAATGTGTTCAAGTCTTCTTTAGTGCGTAAATACTGTTAGGAAATAAAGCAAAAGAAAGTGTTTTTCATTGGGTTAACTTAAAAAATGGAAGAGTAATTATAGTTGAGAACTGTGAATACTAAATAGTAATATATAGAAAATATATAGACTTGTAGTTGACAGAAACTAATTAAAATATTTTCCAACCATCCTAGTGCCTCCTATTACAGTAAATCTACATTAGGGTTCATAAAAAATATTCAATTACATTTATAAAATAACTTAGGAAGTTTCTTTCCTAGATAAGTAAAATTGACAACAATGCTATTTGAATAATAGATAGAAAATGTTTATGGAAGACACAAAGGGGCAAAAAGCCTCCAAATAATTACAACAACTAGATAACTTCATATGATGAGTATATAGGTGGAGATAAAATCAAAGCACAATAACTGATTCACATGAGAAAATTTTGGTAGTTATACCTTATTGACTGTTTAAAATAGGTATAAAACAAAAATGGAAAGAATATTAACCAACTTCTATATCACATGAAATAATAATATGAGTATCATTCTCTAGAAGATCTTTGCTTCTACTATTTGTGAAAATGGTTCCAACCTCATTAAATGTACTTTTTACACCATTTTTAAGGCTAATAATCTAGCCCTTACTTATAGGAGTTTCCCATACTTGTCAAGAAAGCTCAACGGATGATTATACTTCTCTGGAACATCTTTTCTTCCACTATTTGTGACAATGGTGCCAACCTCATTAAATGTAGTTTTTACACCATTGTTAAGGCCAGTAATCTTCCCTGAGTTATAGGAGTTTCCCTTGCTTATCAAGAGAGAGCAACCTATATGGTTATGGAGAAATTCCATCCTTATCTTAAATGTGTTCCTTAACAATGTCAATTATTTCTAACTCTTAGGTTGAAGTGATTGAGAAAAATTTGCATACCAGCACATAAAAAAAGATCTCATGAGAGAGTCAATTCCTTTAGGATAAATGTGTAAAAGTGTATCTCAAGGTTTCTTATCCCAACAAAGGTCAACCTTTGCTAATCAAGAGGAATTGCTTCCTTATGTTGAATTTTAGCATTCACATTAGAGCTCATCAACATCTTCATAAAGACCTACATATTACTTGGGAGATGAAGGAAAAGCAAATGGGTACGTTCTAGAGAACTGATTAGATTTAATTATGGGTTTTGAGATCTTCATGATTTTTTTTATTCTTGGTAATTTGAAATATATCATGACGTAAGTGTTTTGTTTACTAGCCATTTCGTTTATATGGCTACACTAATTCCTATCAATATCGAATACCTTGCCCTCCATTGTAAAGATTTGTTAATGTGTGGGCACACAAATTTTCACTTGCACTTTTATCGTTTATATGGTTACACTAATTCCTATCCAGATCAAAGACCTTGCCCTTCATTGTAAAGATTCATTTCCTTTTCTTAAAGTATAATTCCTATCAAGATAAAAGACCTTGCCCTTCATTGTAAAGATTTGATAAAAGACCTTGCCCTTCATTGTAAAGATTTGTTCCCGCTTTCAAAAGTGTAACTCCTATCAAGATGGAAGACCTCGCCCTCATTGTAAGGATTTCCTAATACATGGGCATACACATTTTCATTTGTATTTTTATCGTTTATATGGCTACACTAATTCCCCTTCACTGTGAATATTTGTTGTTTTTAAAACTTTTGAAACCGAGTTTTACAAATTTGTCAAGATGCTTTGCAATTTAAAAAAGAAAAGAAAAAAAAAATAATATTAATATCCAATAAATTTCATATAACTAGTAGATAAAATTAAAAATAAATAACATAATATGGTATGTCTAGCAAATGCTCCAATCATCAAGCCTTTCAACATAGTGTTTCCAACATCCTCCAAAATAAATAAAACATCAAAATTAGAATTGAATACACAATACGTAATTATGTGAATAAATAAAAAACGGTAAAACCATGAATTGAAGCCCTATTTGTAACATGTGCGTTTGGAAGGGTATGAAAAGAAAAGCAAGCATTAATGAAAATAACAACCCAAAAAGCAAAAACAACCTGCACGAAAAAAGCATCCACTCAACAACCTGTTTTCAAAAAGGCGCTGATTCAATTGAAATTTAAAAAAAAAACACGAACTCTAAAATTGAAGACGGAACAGGTATATTATCTACGATTCGAGAGGAAGTATAGTCGGTAAAACTCTGGTAGCCGTTGAACGGTGCTGGGAATCCATACCTATACATATATTAAGTCTTATCATTTTTCCAGCATCTTCCTCCTCCTCTGTCCATATCACGTCTTGCTATGCTTGTGCGTGTTTGGCTGTCTGTGTGGTTTGAGATTGGGTCTGTCTGTCTAAGTGTAGGTCGAGTTCATGTTTGAGTCAGTCATGGTTGTGTGGGATAGAGGAGGAGGCTGAGGCCGGCAAAAGAAGGGCAGTGTAGCGCAAGGCAGGTGAGCTGCTTAACAGTTTTTTGCGTTCATAGAGATCAATTATCTCGGCAGGGCAGGGAAGTTGAGTTTCTTAACAGTTTTTTTCCTTCATAGAGATCAGTTATCTCTCGGGAATGGTATGGATTACATTCTATTTAATTTCAGTTCAGTGATTTTGTTCATCTGTGCGCTCAGCTGTGACAACTAATTCCGTTTCATAACCTTGTATTTTCGTTTGTTCAGGGAAATTAATGAAAACAAGGAAATAGGTGGTTGATGTTGCTACTGTTCAAAACTTACCTCGTAGATCCCAATTATCTGGCTGAACAGATGAAATCGAATCCCAATTCGAGGTATGTAGAGATGGCCATGTATGTGTATGTCTCCTTTGAATTAGGTTAAGGCTCTGCTTCCACCTCAAAAATTTCTAATAGATTTAATTTTTTCTTCAATCGGCCTCCTCGAAAATTTCTATTACATTTTATTTTTCCTTCATCGCTTTAATCGGTCTCTGGATCTAGCTTCACAAATTTACCCCGTCGCTTACCAATTCAATCATCACTGGCTTTTTGAATCACTTCCCATAGCTTTGTGTTTGGGTTTAATTTGCTGCATATTAGTTTAGTTTAACTTCAATCGGTCCCTGGCTGTAGCTTCACGAATTTATCCCATCCCTTGCGAATTCAAGCATCACTGCATTTTTGAATCACTTCCCATAGCTCTGTATTTGGGTTTAATGTGCTGCGTATTAATTTGGTTTAGTTTGTTGTTCTCCGGTATAGCTTCTTCTTTATTAGTTTAACCCATTCTAGTTTAATTTAGTTTGTGGTTTTCCGGTATAACCTCTTCTTTATTAGTTTAACCCATGCTTTCTTTTGGACGTAACTTGGTTTCTGTGTATTGGTTCTCCAATATAACCTCATCTTTATTAGTTTAACACATGCTTTCTTTTGGACATAACTTGGTTTCTGTGTATTGTGTTATTTGTTCGTTTAACCCTTGGGTTTTTTTCACTTTCAGGTATAACTCATATGGTATATTGTGTTGTGTTGTGTGTTGGTTCAACCTCATGTTTTTAGCTTTAACGCGTTTTTTATTGCGCCGTGTGCCCCAGCCATAGATTTAAGGCTCGGTTTCCTCAATAATTTGTTATAATTTGTTATACCCTTGTGCCGTGTGCATGAGCTGGATTTAAGGCTCTGTTTTCTTTCGAGGAATTTTACCGTTGATGGGTTCTATTTTCCACTCAATGGTTTTACCCTACCCTACCATTTCTATTACATTAATATTTTCATTCATTGCTTCAATCCACGCATATCTCTGGATTTAGCTTAACCTGTGGCTTCTTTCACTGTATTTTCCGCCGTATGTTATTTTAACCCGAGGGTTTTTATTATTGCTTGCTGTGCTGTGTATAAGTTTAATTCGTAGTATTTTTTTATTATAACTTACTTTGTATTGTGTTATTTGATACTGTAATACATGGTTTTTAACCCTTATATATTTTATAAGTAACCAATTAAAGCCCACCCTGAAACAATGTTAACATGCCAATTAAACTCAAAACGCACCTCATTAAAACTTCGTCTGCTTACAGTTACCCTATTTATTAAATTTTCAAATTAATATATAATGTACGTTTTCAAATTAATAATAATACATACATACAGTGAGTTGCTCTTTATTATCTCCGCTTTATACAACTTTTAAATTATTAATAATAATGCAACTCAGCTGTGTCAATGGGGATTCTCTGTTATATATATATATATAGCTTTCCTTCGCTTGAATCCTCCGGAATCAGTTACATTACATTACAGCTTTCACCTTCGCCTTCTTTGGGGATTCAACGCCCCATCAAATCCGGTCCGGTCCAGTCGTCTACCATTTCTACTCATTTATTTCCCTCCGGTATTAGCGAGGCCGTGTACCATTCGTGCTGGTTAGAGGCAGATACATTGTGTTAATGTGCTGCTTCAGTCCATGGTTTTGAACCTTGTAATTTTTATCTGTAACTAAATAAAAAACCCTACCATGAAACAATTTTAACCCTACCCTGAAACCCTTTCCTTTTCACCGGTTTATTAATTTTTCAAATTAATAATATGCATACATTTTCAAAATATTAATACAACTCTCCTTTTTATCATTGGTGTATTCAACTTTTTAAAAAATAATAATAATGCATCTCAGCTCAGCTCTTTCGCGTCAATTGGGAATTGTATGTTATATAGCTCTGTTTCGCTTCACTTCAATCCTCCTGTATCAGTTACAACCTTCTTTGGAGAGTCAATTATGCCCCTCAATTATGTCCCGTCCCTCTTACCATTTGTATTAGTTTTTTCTAGAGATAGTTAAAGTCAGATAAGACGAAATGAATTGGTTTTTACTTTTTATTTTTCGGAACTGGAATAACCTATCCTTCTTTTTAAAAATCAAATTTAGTTATACCATTAATTACATATATAATCATGATTCATAATATATATTTTTATTTAAATTATGTTTATTAGTCTGTGGACTATGGAAAAATTAAAGTAAAACTCTCATCTTATATCTCATTAATAATATCTTTTTATGGACATTTTTTTCTTATATTGCGGAGTTATTTCTAGAAATGACTTATACTGTTAGAAAAAATGTGAAGGAAAGTAAATTCATATTTCTTTTCATTATTTAAATATGTGATAGAGAGGATCATTCTTTTTATATGAAAAGGAAATTGATAATTTTTGTTATATCTTATTAAAAATATATTGTTTTTCTCTAATACTTGTATGGCACTACAGGCAAAAAGAATTTTGCCCAAAATAAATATTGTGTCGTTATATATATTTTTTTCTTTTCTCAAATATTGTAAGAGAAATTATTTTTTATGGAATGGGCTAAACTCCTTCCAACTTCTCAAGGAGATTGGGCTCCATTTTTCTTTGAGTAGTGTAGTTATTTTTTATTGTGTTGATTACTTTTCTTTAAACTCATATGCGTCACAACACATTTTTTTAAGATGCATTTACTTTATACCATTTATATTTGAAGAACGTCATCTTACACTTACATGATCATCTATTTATATTATAACACTTATTACAATTGCATTTAACCAAAAACACACTTTTAACTAAAAAAAATTAAAATATTTTACCCAAATACAAATTAGACAACCTTCCACAATGTACTTGACAACACTAAATATCTCTCTAATTAACAAACCATTCATATTGGTGCTTTTTTGTTTGCTTTTGGTTTGGTATATATATGTTTGTGATTTTGAAAATGTTTTATGTATTTATGTTGATATTTTGAATTGAAATTGTACCATATTTCTTTGTTCATTTTCAATTGTGCGTGTGTGTGTGGGTCAGTGCAGTGGTGTGTTTGCCTATTTGAAATCGAATATATATGTGAGTGGTTTTGAGAATGATTATTTTCTTTTCTATTTCAACACAAAATTGTATATTGTGTGTTTGCTTATTTGGAGTTGTATTTTGTATTTTTATTTAATTCAAATTCCATATGTATGTGAATGGTTGTATGAATGTTTATTTATGAATATGTGTATGTAATTTTGAAATTGTATTCATGTGTTTGTTGTATTGAATTACGAATTTGAATGTATATGCATAATGTAGAGATTAATTTGTATATTGTGTGATTGTTTATTTGAACTTATACTCTATATGTTTCTTTATTTCAAATTACATATATATGTGTGTGAATGTTTATTTATGAATATTTGTATTGCATGTGGGTTGAAATTGCAATTGTGTGTTTGTTGACTGAATTGTGATCGTAATTAATTTCAAAACATAAATTTGAATTTGTATATAAAATGTATGTTTTACTTTGTATATTGTGTGTTTTTTTATTTGGAATTGTAAAATATGTTTTCTTCTATTTGAATTTGTATTTTGTGTCTAATATTTAAAAATTGAAAATTGTATATTTCCTTATTTAAATTTAAATTTTGTGTGTTGTTTGAAATTGTAAACATGTGTTTTTGTTGTATTGAATTATGAATTTTAATGTGTATGCGTAGTAAAGATTTTAATTTGGATATTGTGAGATTATTTTTTCTTAAAGTTGCACAGGCATATTTGAGTGTTTTCTTTTATTTACTTGAAATTGTATGATACTTAATTATTTATTTGAAAGTGTATGTTGTGTGTTTAGTTGAATTTGTGTATTGTGTGTTTGTTTATTTGAACATGTACTTTGTATATTGTGCGTTTGCTTATTTAATATTTGAGTGTTTATTTTTGTATTGACTCAAAATTGTCTGATTTGTGTTTCCTTATTTGGAATTGTAAAGTATATGTTCTTCTATTTGAATTTGTATTTTGTGTCTAATATTTAAAAATTCAAAAAAAATGTTTATTTCCTTCTTTAAATTTGAATTTTGTGTGTTGTTTGATGTTGTAATCATGTGTTTTTGTTGTATTGAATTATGAGTTTGAATGTGTATGCATAATGCATATTTTAATTTGTATATTGTGTTTTTATTTTTTCTTAAAGTTGCATAAGCATGTCTGAGTGTTTTCTTTTATTGACTTCAAATTGTGTGATGCACAATTAGTTATTTGAAATTGTATGTTGTTTGTTAAGTTGAATTTGTATATTGAGTGTTTATTTATTTGAAATTGTACTCCGTATCTCTTTTTATTTGAAATTGAATATATATGTGTGAGTGACTGTGTGGATATTTACTTATGAATATTTGTATTATACGTGTCTTGAAATTGTGATCATGTGTTTGTTGTATTGAATTGTGATTGTAATAATTTCACAGCCTAAATTTGACTTTTTATATAAAATGTATGTTTTATTTTGTATAGTGTGTGTTTGTTTATTTAATATTTGAGTGTTAGTTTTTGTATTGACTTGAAATTGTCTGATGTGTGTTTCCTTATTTGGAATTGTAAAATATGTGTTTTCCTATTTGAATTTGTATTTTGTGCCTAATATTTAAAAATTCAAAATTATATATTT
Organism: Pinus taeda; assembly: GCA_000404065.3. Classification (NCBI taxonomy): domain Eukaryota; kingdom Viridiplantae; phylum Streptophyta; class Pinopsida; order Pinales; family Pinaceae; genus Pinus; species Pinus taeda. The sequence continues at coordinate 13,400 of APFE030452770.1, read as the reverse complement.
CCTCATTTAAATTTGAATTTTGTGCATTGTTTGAAATTGTAATCATGTTTTTGTTGTCTTAAATATGAATTTGAGTCTGTACTCATAATGTATATTTTAATTTATATATTGTGTGTTTGTTTGTTTGAACTTGTACTCTTTATGTTTCTTTATTTGAAATTGCACACACACACATACAAATATATATATATATATATATATATATATATACACACACACACACACACACACATGTGTGTGTGTGGGGACGTTAATTTACGAAAATGTGTATTGTATGTGTTTTGAAATTTCAATTGTGGGTTTGTTGTATTGAACTATGATTGTAATTAATTTCTCAACCTAAATTTGAGTTTGTATATAAAATGTATGTTTTACTTTGTATATTGTGTGTTTTTTTATTTAATATTTGAGTGTTTGTTTTTGTATTGACTTGACATTGTATGATGTGTGTTTCCTTATTTGGAATTGTAAAATATGTGTTTTTTCTTATTTATTTGAATTTGTATTTTGTGTTTAATATTTAAAAATTTAAAATTGTATATATCTTCATCTAAGTTTTAATTTTGTGTGTTGTTTGAAATTGCATATAAAAATGAGAATGTTTTGTTAATGTATGTGCTTACATTTTATATTCCATTGCATTTGAAATTGCATATAAAAGTGACAATTGTTTTGTCAATGTCTGCTGGTTAATGTATGTGTTTACATTTTATATTCCACTGCATTTGAAATTGCTCAAGTAGGTCTACTAACTATCTTGTCAATATATGCGTGTGTTTTGTCAATAAATGATTAGATTAAGTCTCATAGTTTATTGTATTCTATTTTAATGTTTATTTATTATATTGAATTTTACTTATAATTCAAGATTTGTAATTTTTCTGCTTGTTTTTAAAAATGTATTTGGTAATTTTTTATTTTCTGCATAATTTCAACATTTTTTTTTGGCATTTTCCATTGTAGCATTAAAAATTTAATTGGAACATTTACAAAAAATCATAAGTAGAAATTATTTTTAATAAATATTAGTGCTACAACAATAATTATTTAACATATTAAATTAATAGAATTAAATCGTCTCCACATGTTGATATATAAAAAAACCCCATATAAACAATGTAATGTTTTCGTGGGCATATAAGATTCCACCTTCGTGTGGTTGACCCTATTAGTAGAGATTATAATCACGAAGCAAAGAGGAGCTCTTTTAATTGTTATCAAAATAATTTTTAAAATAGTATAGATCTTAGCCATTATAAAGTATAAAATTTCAAACAAATGAAAATGAATCATTCACTACATTAAGAAAATATTAATTCAATAAAACTTTTTCATGAATAAATGACCCTATTAGTAGAGATTATAATCACGAAGCAAAGAGGAGCTCTTTTAATTGTTATGAAAATAATTTTTTAAATAGTATAGATCTTAGCCATTATAAAGTATAAAATTTCAAACAAATGAAAATGAATCATTCACTACATTAAGAAAATATTAATTCAATAAAACCTTTTCATGAATAAATTGACGAAAGCTTATTTTAAGGAAAGAAGGTGGTGATCCCACCAATGCTAGTAGCTTTACACTTGAAGAGAAATGTTACCAATCAATGCCTCATTTTAGTCCTCATCCCTAGCACTATATGGTCTTCCAATTGAATTGGTATAAGTCATTTTAAGAGAAAAACATTATTCACTACATTTACTTTTAATCACTTGATACAATGTGTTTAGATTGTTTCAACATACACAATTCAAACATACAATTATCACAATCAATTTAATGTATACACTATTAGTAATTATTCTTCATATCTAATAAAATATATATACATATATATAACAAGAATGATGAAATTTTAATGTATAAGAACATTTTGTCCAATGTAAAACATATCCTTTATAAATAATATGATTTATAAAATGTAAATCCACTACATTAAATTAGCTATTTGTTGCCTATTAAATTAATAATATAATAAAAATGAAAGACCTAATTATTCTTCCTATGTCCAATAAAAAAATAACAAAACTATGTCATTTTAGTGTATAATTGCATTTGATCCAGCCTAATTTGTAAAGTAGTACATACACAATGTTTAATAAAGGAAATAAATAAAAATGAAAGACATATATATTCCTAAAATGTCTAATGAAAAAAAAGACAAAAAAAAAGACTTTTTGTCGAACATGAAATATCACACTCTAAGAAATATAATTTTTAGAATGGTACATAAACCATATTCAATGGAGTTTTTCCCTCTTATTAAATTTGCTATATAATAAAAATGAAAGACAAATTGAAATAACAAAGCAATGTTTCGAGTGTCATAGAATTCTACTAATAGAATCCCATTAGTGGGAAAATTGTTCTTCCATTCAAGTTTAGAGTTGACTCCATCTTAGGCTCTGCTTAGCACATAAAGAAAAATATAATTTATTTAGATAATATAATTTAACATTCATATAGGTTTTTCTGAGTTTCTTCCAATAATTATGCAACATAAAGTAGTATTTATCAAATATTTTTCATTTTGAACAACAATATCCAAAATACATATATGCATGCTGATAACACATTCAAATTACCCTTAACATGAAAATGAAAATGATCTCAAATGAAAATGGCATACAAGATGACACTTACAAAAGATTATTTTTCCCATTCTCATGCAAAAAATTAATTTTTTGGCCCTTTGGGTAATTCTAAAACCATCTTATGAGAGTTACATATTTGGCTTGAAACCTTGTATTTGTTGTAAGATTTTTATCAAAATGGGAGGTTTATAGATTGAACGGATTTAATTGCTAAGGACATGTGCTTCCTCATATGAGACCACATGTTTAAATCTAGAGGGGGAGTTTGTACACCTTCAGAGATTTTGGGAATCAATTTGTGATGCAAAGGTAGGTCCTTTGTCACACAAACAAGGTGATATCATACATCAATTTGGTGTCTAGTCTTGACCATGACCTTCAAATTAGATTATTGTTATTATTATTTATATGTCCACTACTAAATAGACATTGTCTCTAAATATTTGTTTCACATGGTAATGACTTACCTTTGAATATTGAATTTCCAACAAATTAAAATGAATCATTCACTACATTATTCTATAAAAAATACTAATTCAATCAAACCTTTTCATGAATAGATTGACCAAAGCTTCCTTTCAGAAAAATAGGTGGTGACCCCACCCATTTTAGTATCTTTACACTTGAGGAGAAATCTTACCAATCAATGCCTTATTTTAATCCTCATCCCTAGCACTACATGGCTTTCCAATTGAATTGGTATACATCACTTTAAGAGAGAAACATTATTCACTACATTTACTATTAAGCACTTGATACAGTGTGTTTGCAATCTTTCAACATACACAATGAAAACACATAAGTATCATAATCAATTTCATGTAAACACTCATCTACCACACACACACACACACACACACACACACATATATATATATAAAGAAATATGAAATTATATTGTCTAAGAACAATTTGTCGAATGTAAAAAATATCCTTTATAGGTAATATAATTTATAAAATGGTACACCAGTTATATTAAATTAACTATTTGTTGCATATTAAATTAATAATATAATAAAAATTAAGTACTAAATTATTCTTCATGTGTCCAATTAAGAACGATAACAGAATTGTGCCATATTAATCTATAATGGAATTTTATCCAACATAATTTGTAAAATACTATATACACAATGTTAAATAAAACCAATATTATAGAAATGAAAGATATACTTATTCTTCACATGTCGAATGAAAAAAAAAATGACATTTTGTCCAACAAGAAATATGACACTGTAACAAATGTAGTTTGTAGAATGGTACATACACCATATTCAATTGAGTTTTTTCCCTCATACTAAATTGACTATATAATAAAACTGAAAGACAAATCGAAATAACAAAGAAATGTTTCCACATAAGTTGGTAGGTCCATATAAGCTCTATCGATTCCAATGTCATACAATTCTGCTAATAGAATCCCACTAGTTGGAAAATTATTCTTCCATTCAACTTTAGAGTTGACACCATCTTAGTCTCTTCCTAGCCTGTATAAAAAAAAATATAATTTATTTAAATTAAATAATTTAACTTTCATATAGGGGTTTCTCATGTCCTTTAAATAATTATGCAACATAAAAAAAATTAGTATTTATCAAATATTTTGCATTTTGAACAATATCCAAAACACATATATGCATGGTTATAATACGTGCACATTACCCTTGACATGAAAACGAAAATGATCTCCAACCAACCAACCAATAAGCTTACAGGCTGGGCATTGATATGCCTGCTCGCGAGTGGATATAATAAAAAGGAATTTTCATTCCAACAGGTAGTGGTGGTCTGATGGCGGAGATGTGTGTTGTATTGAACTATGCATAGAAACACAAATCAATGGAACTATGAATATGTGGAACTTGACAACAAAACCTTGAACTAGGGGCATAACCCTGACCCTTTAGAACCTTAAGTGTGGAACCTTAACGTAGGAGGAGTATTTTTGGAATTTGAAAGATTCCTTGGAGGTTTGGATTTAATAGTGTCAAAATGGGGACAATTCTATAATCATATGAATTGGTTTTTCATAAGGATCGTGATGACATAATTTGTTTTGTCATTTCAGTAGTAGATTTTCATGCCATCGTCATTTTTGGAAGTATAATGATATATTATGGCCTTTTTTTTTGCAGCGAAGGTATGGAGGTGGGAATGGAGTCAAGTTTGTACTCATTTGAAGTGATTTTTCACAAGGATTGCGATGACATAGTATTTTTTGGAATTTGAGTATCTAATTTTCAGGCCATCATCAAATTGGGAGGTGTAATGATGCATTATGGCCTTTAACTTGTTTTTCCTTTAGTGAAAGGATCAATCTAAATTTTTAGGTTCTGATGATCTTTGTATGTTGCAGCATGGAAGAAAGATCTAGATACTTGAAAGAAATTCATCACTTTAGCCTTTGCATGAAAACCAAGGTGGTATAGTGCTGAAAGAGGGGCACATTGACACGTCATCATAAAGTAGTCATGTATACAAAATTTAATATCATATTTGGAGAATATTATGATGATTATGAGTATGATTTGAATTTGACCAGTGGATTCAAGAGGAATTATTTTTAGTTTTGTGAGAGTCTCTATTTTATGCCACTTTTGCGAGAAGTAATTTATTTTTCTTATCAAAAGAGAACTTCTTAGTCAGTGAGAGTTATTTGTAGGAGAACGTCTCTTTATATGAGAGATATTTCCCACAAGATGAGAGATCCCTCCTTGTGTTGATGAAGATCTACCATGTATTCATTATCTTTTGTTGAGATCAATGAAGTGGCCTCCCGACTATTGATGGAGGGCCTACCGATGTAATCCAGACTGGGGGAAATTGATGGCGAGGATGCGGGCATTAGGGATAATCTCTCTAATTTGACAGCAATCTCCTGAATCTCTGCTTCAATTTCCTTTGAACTGGCTTCAGGAGTATCAGTCATTAACTGATAGCTTCGCTCCTTTTTTATAGAGCCACAACCTTTCTAACTTATAAAATCAAGGCAGCAAACTTAAAAATTTTATGCATGCTTTACAAGGGAATTATACATTATTATTATTGACAAACAATACCCGGAAAAGTAACTCTGAGATATATATTACAATTCCAAAAACAGATCAAGTACTGACACTTAATTGAGATGAGCGTACAAAAGGCTTGTCCATCCATCGAATATTGCACCCATGGGCTTCCAACATCTCAATCACAACTCGTGGTAATTTGTACTTTAAGGATTGAATAAGCTTGAGTTTCTTCGAACTCTTGCAAGCCAGCAGAGCGGACATGAAACCATTGATCGTTACATTCCTCAAATAAACTAGCTTTATGTTCTGTAAGCATCTAAGACTCGTCAATGTTAACAACCCAACATCTGAGATTGAGAAATATGAGACATTCACCTGTCGCAGATTTTGACATGACCTGACTACAGCCAATATTCCAACATCATCAACACCATAGCGCCTTTTGATATCCAATTCAATGATACGCTACATCCTAAAGCGATTGCAGAAAGACCAGCAGAGGAAATCCCAGAACAACCTCGATTTCAAGGTGGTGAAGTTTTTGCATTTGAGCGAGAGATGTCAGACCATTATCAGTGACATGTATGCAATAAGAAATATTAATACTCTTTAACCTTGGGCAACCATTGGCAACTGCTGCTAATCCGACATCCCCAACTCCTACAGATTTGTACAAATCAAGTTCTTGGAGAGATGAGCACCGGGCCCCTATATGGGCAATTCCTTCGTTGGATATATATTTGGGTAGAATCCCAGTTTCAAAATAATCAATTCTGAACACTTAGAAAGGGCTTTCAATCCTGTATTTTTTATGCTACAGTTGGTGGAGTCAATCTCCTATAGGAAATACGGCCATGCATAAACTTGCCACTAATGCCAAGCTGCGTTGATACACAGTAATTATATATATTACATGCAATCAAATTGTGCCCACGCTTGCCAAGGTTTTATATATCATATACAAACAGTTACGCCCATGTGACATCTGCGGAATTTTTCCAACTTTTACAGTGATTTCAAAAAATATCCATTAACATTACCATTCAGTTTCATTACATGAGAGAGATTTCATAAAATCAACACTGGCATCGCCTCCTCCCTCAGCTTGGTAGCCAATCTATCTTTTATTCATAATGGATAACCTTATCTAGTACAAAAGCAACCCTTTATATAGTAATTTAAGGCTTTTACAATTTGTCTATCTTATGAAAAGATAGCAAGTTTTATTCTCCACCCTTATCCTACTTTTTAGAAAAAAGATAGCATTTTTTATCCTATTTTTAACTAGAAAAACATAGAAACTGCAGGCTTTTTCCCTCTGAGTCGCATGCTCCTGCATCAGACTCCCAAGGTAGAAAATGATCATGATCTCCTGATCATGCTTTTTAAATCTTGGTCCGCCTGGATCCCACACTTTGTTCTTCAAGTCATCATCTACTGTTGCTTGCTGCTTTTCTCCAGGTCTCCATATTTTATGCTATCTTGCTCCGCTAGCTTCACTTTCATAATCTGTCCCTGTTTTCATCTTGCTACTGCTTCTACTACTTCTCTTCCTTGCTGATGTCTTCCCGCGAGACACTTTCAACATGATTCTTCTGATTGATTCAATTTCCTTGTCCAATAAATCTTCAAGTTATTGATTTCTTGCTGCCTGCTGAGTTAAGACGACTTGCTCAGTTTTTACTATCATAAGGCATCAGTGCCTTGTACTCCTTTGTCAGCATTTCAGTATACTGATCCCAATCCTTCTTGAGCTTATCACCCAGTCTATCCTCAGCGTCATCTTCTTCGAGAATGCCTCTGTATTGTGGTTCATAAAAATGAACCTCTTTATTTTCATTCATCTCTGTCTTTATATTCTAAATATTTATCCTCTGTACTTCTAGTCTCTTCTCTAGAACACTTAACTCATGCCATAAACCTATCATCTCCTTTGAGAAAATTTCTGTGCCATCTTCAATACTTTCACAAGCCAAGCTTTCTATTGTTACGATCTCACCATCTGTTATCATAACATAATTCTGATTCTCAACTCCTGCAATAAACTTAGTTATCTGTCCATCACTTAATAAAAACAATTTGTCATTATCAGTATTTATAACAAATTGATCATCATCATGTGTCATCGTTGCATTCATACATAACTTGTTAGTTTTAAAAGTACAAGTTTCAACAGTTTCAACTGTTGGTTCATATACCAGCTCCTCAAGCTGATCCTTTTCTTCCTTTACAAGAACTTCTTGTGCTGTAACAGCAAAAGAATTGTTGCTTTCTTCTTCAAAGTACTTATCTCCTAGAATATTCTTTTCCATGTTTGTGACAGCTTCACAAGATTTTGCTTCCTTCTCAACACCTGTAATCACATCACAATTATTAGTTATACAAACACAAGAGTTCACACTATCCAACTAATCTGGATTTACCCAGTAACTCAAGGGATCATCAATGATCTTCTCCTATGCTTCACCAATGGAAACCTCCTCTTCCAACTCAGCTGCTCTGAGTTCTTCCCGTCTCAACTTTATGTCCACTATCTGCTCCAAGTATTCCTTTTTTCCAAATAACAGAGTTTTTGGATCAATCTTCTGTCCCGGTCCATCTTCTTCTTGCATAGGCAACAATGTATGATTGACACCATCCTTTCCAAACTTGTAGGTGTTTCTCTTCCCATCATGTATGGCTCCTTTGTCATATTGCCAAGGTCTTCCAAGCAATATGTGACACACGTCCATAGGTATCACATCACAAACAATTTTATCTTTGTACTTGCCCACTTGAAATTCCACTTCACACTGTTCACTTACCAGTAGTTGATGTCCCTTTTTCAACCATGACACTTTATAAGGTGTTGCATGCTTCATTGTCTTCAGCTTCAATTTCTCCACCACTTCTGTAGAAACCAAATTATCAGTGTTGCCACTGTCAATGATCATCTGGCAACATTTCCCTTGGACTTTGCACATTGTCACGAATAAAGCCTTCCTTTGTGGCGGTTGAGCCATCTCCTTTGCTGGATTAAGCAGAACTTTATTAAGTACCAGAGATTCTCCTCTTTCTGGTGTATTTACTTCTTCTGTTACTGCTGCCACTGGTGCCTCCCTCAGCTGGAGCAACAATTGCATTCCTCCGCTTTGTTTATGCATTCTCTGGGCATTCAAAAGATCTATGTCCCAGCTTATTGCATCTGTAACATCCTATTTCTCTGCCTCCACCTCCGTCTCCTCTTCCTCTAGAAAAACTCCCTCTGCCTCTTGTATCACCTCCTGTGGGTGCATGCTGGGTTGAGCTACTGCTAGCTCCTCCTTTAGGTGTTGTATATCTTCCACTACCACCTTGACTTTCTTTTCCTATGAAAGTCCCTCTCCCTCTGGCAGACTGCTTCCTCATGAGTTTTTCCTCAGCTTTCAGTGCTATCTGATAAGATTCCTCTACTGTTTTAGGAGACAGTAGACTTATCTCATCCTGAATGTCCATCCTGAGGCCATTCATATATCTAGCCACCTTCTCATCTGTATTTTGTGCTTCTCCAGCTCTTATGCTCACCTTATAAAACTCTTATGTATATTCTTTCACCGTTAAAGCTCTCTGTCTAAGATTTTGCATTTGTCTAAACAATGTTTGTTGATAATTATTGGGCAAAAGCTTACATTTTAACATTTCTACCATTCTTCTCCAATTCTTGATTGGCTGCTTACCAAGTCTCCTCCTTTCCGCCTGCACACCATCCCACCAGAGCGTTGCATGGCCTATTAATTTGGTGATAGCAAACTTTACTTTCTTCTCATCTTCCATTTCTTCATAATCGAAGAATTTCTCCATGTTATTAATCCACTCAATCAATTCTTCTGGATTCAGTCCTCCTTGGTATACTGGTACTAATTGGTTCCATGGCCTGGATGTGGATTTCAACACTGACTAAAAGAACCTCATCTCAGGAGTAACCTATATAGCTTCCTCCTCTGTAGCTTCAACTTCGGGCTCACTGACATCTCCATCATCTATGTTTCTGTCTGAGGTTAATGCATCCAATCTAGCTCACAACTCTTCTATGCTTTCCATTATTTCAACATTTGCAACAAGTCGTCCTCTTCCACCACGTCCTCGTCCTCTTCCAACTCTGAAAGCCATCCTTCTCCTGCTTCTGAGATTCAATTCTATGTCAGTTGATGGCTCTGATACCACTAATGATGGTGAGGGTGTAGGCGTTAGGGATAATCTCTCTAATTTTACAGCAATCTCCTGAATCTCTACTTCAATTTCCTTTGAACTGGCTTCAGGAGTATCAATCATTAACTGATAGCTTCATTCCTTTTTTATAGAGCCACAACCTTTCTAACTTATAAAATCAAGGCATCAAACTTAAAATTTTTATGCATGCTTTACAAGGGAATTATACATTATTATTATTGACAAACGCTACCCATAAAAGTAACTCTGAGATATATATTACAATTCCAAAAACAGATCAAGTATTGACACTTAATTGAGATGAGCATACAAAAGGCTTGTCCATCCATCGAATATTGCACCCACGGGCTTCATACATCAATTTGGTGTCTAGTCTTGACCATGACCTTCAAATTAGATTATTGTTATTATTATTTATATAGCCACTACTAAATAGACATTGTCTCTAAATATTTGTTTCACATGGTAATGACTTACCTTGGAATATTGAATTTCCAACAAATTAAAATGAATCATTCACTACATTATTCTATAAAAAATTACTAATTCAATCAAACCTTTTCATGAATAAATTGACCAAAGCTTCTTTTAAGAAAAATAGGTGGTGACCCCACCCCTTTTAGTATCTTTACGCTTGAAGAGAAATCTTACCAATCAATGCCTTATTTTAATCCTCATCCCTAGCACTACATGGCTTTCCAATTGAATTGGTATACTTCACTTTAAGAGCAAAGCATTATTCACTACATTTACTCTTAAGCAATTGATACAATGTGTTTGCAATCTTTCAACATACACTATGAAAACACATAAGTATCATAATCAATTTCATGTAAACACTCATCTACCATATATATATATATATATATATATCGCAAGAATTATGAAATTATAATGTCTAAGAACATTTTGTCGAATGTAAAAAATATCCTTTATAGGTAATATAATTTATAAAATGGTACATCAATTATGTTAAATTAACTATTTGTTGCATATTAAATTAATAATATAATAAAAATTAAGCACTAAATTATTCTTCACGTGTCCAATTAAAAACGATAACAGAATTGTGCCATATTAAATTACAATGGAATTTTATCCAACATAATTTGTAAGTGTTAAATAAAACCAATATAATAGAAATGAAAGATATACTTATTATTCACATGTCGAATGAAAAAAAAAATATGACATTTTGTCCAATAAGAAATATGACACTATGGCAAATGTAGTTTGTAGAATGGTACATACACCATATTCAATTGAGTTTTTTCCCTCTTACTAATTTGACTATATAATAAAACTGAAAGACGAATCGAAATAACAAAGCAATGTTTCCACATAAGTTGGTAGGTCAATATAAGCTTTATCGATTCCAATGTCATACAATTTTGCTAATAGAATCCCATTAGTTGGAAAATTATTCTTCCATTCAACTTTAGAGTTGAGACCATCTTAGTCTCTTCCTAGCCTATATAAAAAAATATAATTTATTTAAATAATATAATTTAACTTTCATATAGGTGTTTCTCATGTCCTTTAAATAATTATGCAACATAAAAAAAAGTTAGTATTTATCAAATATTTTTCATTTTGAACAATATCCAAAACACATATATGCATGGTTATAATACATTCACATTACCCTTGACATGAAAATGAAAATCATCTCCAACCAACCAACCAATAAGCTTGCAGGCTGGGCATTGATATGTCTGCCTGCGAGTGGATATAATAAAAAGGAATTTTCATTCCAACAGGTAGCGGTGGTGTGATGGGAGAGATGTGTGTTGTATTGAACTGTGAATATAAACAAAAACCAATGGAACTATGAACATGTGGAACTTAACAACAAAACCTTGAACGAGGGGCATAACCCTGACCCTTCAGAACCTTAAGTGTGGAACCTTGACGCAAGAGGAATATTTTTGGAATATGAAAGATTCCTTGGAGGCTTGGATTTAATAATGTCAAAATGGGGACAATTTTATAACCATCTGAATTGGTTTTTCATAAGGATCGTGATGACATAATTTGTTTTGTCATTTGAGTAGTAGATTTTCATGCCATCGTTATTTTGGGAAGTATAATGATACATTATGGCCTTTTTATTTGCAGCGAGGGTATGGAGGCGAGAATGGAGTCAAGTTTATACTCATTTGAAGTGATTTTTCACAAGGATCGATGACATAGTATTTTTTGGAATTTGAGTATCTAATTTTCAGGCCATCGTCAAATTGGGAGGCATAATGATGCATTATGGCCTTTCACTTGTTTTTCCTTCAGTGAAAGGATCAATCTAGATTTTTAGGTTCAAATGATCTTTGTATGATGTAGCATGGAAGAAAGATCTAGATACTTGAAAAAAATTTGTCGCTTTAGCCTTTGCATGAAAACCAAGGTGGTATAGTGCTGAAAGAGGGGCACATTGACACTTCATCATAAAGTAGTCATGTTTACATTATTTGATATCATATTTGTGAGAATATTATGATGATTATCAGTATGATTTGAGTTTGACCAGTAGATTCAAGAGGACTTATTCTTAGTTATGTGAGAGTCTCTATTTTATGCCACTTTTGTGACAAGTAATTTATTTTTCTTATCTAAATAGAACTTCTTAGTCAGTGAGAGTTATTTGTAGGAGAACGTCTCTTTATAGGAGAGATATTGCCCACAAGATGAGAGATCCCTCCTTGTGTTGATGAAGATCTACCATGTATTCATTATCTTTTGTTGAGAACAATGAAGCGGCCTCCCGACTATTGATCGAGGGTCTGGAGACGTAGTCCAGACTGGGGGAAATCCATTATCATGTCTTGTATTATACTTTTTTCTTATTAAACACTTCTTGATTATGTTGATGGATTGGTGAAAATTTGTTTAAAGTATGTTCTTTCTCATGTTTCGCAAGAAAATATAAGTGTTAGTAAGGTCATTCAATGAATATTTTTGTTTAAGAAAGTATTCTAAAAAATATTAAGATCAAGTGGTATGAAAGCGGTTTGACCTTTTTTCTAGGGATTGGGAATGTCATCATGGGCAAAGGGTTGGAGTGAGAAGTACTTCAAGAGTTGGAATAGATTAACCATTGCATTTAAGAAGATAATGGAGAGCTTAGAAGGCCCCTACAAGATGTCAAGGAAGAGAAATGGAAATTGAGGCTCATGTTGGAGCAAGTTGTGGAGGAACAATTGGGAGAATGTTCCACTACAAAAGGATATTTGGCCAAATAAGATGACCAACTATCATCAACAGAGTTAAAGGTAAAATAAACTACTAGCTCTCATGATGTTATTTCTATTCGAAGCACTGAGAAACCTATTTCAGGGATCGACGTGAAACTTCTCAACAAGACGGGTTATAAAGGAGGAAGACGTTATTAATGGCCAAGGAATTACACAAGCATTCAAGGTTGTAAGAAGGCCTCAATTTGAAAGACGAGGGTCTATTGAAGGAGAATGGTCGAAGGCATCAAAAGCAAGGGGTTCCTCAAACAAATAATCTAAGACATCTCCAATACCAACTAAGAGGAAGGGTGGCACACCATTTTGCAGGAATGATACCTCCAACAAGAGATCTAGGAGAAGAAAATTGTTGAAAT
>APFE030452761.1:50555-69721 GCA_000404065.3 Pinus taeda | reverse complement strand
TGTACCTGCGTACTTGTACGCTCTGTAAGTCAAGGGATGGATGCGTACTCCTGTAAAGGTCAAAAGGCGCGAGTTTCATCTTAAAAAATTTACTTGTGGCCATTTCTAGAGCATTCTAGAAGATTGTTTGACGTGTATCGAGCGCCTCCAGATGGTTCATGCATCCCTATGAAAGAGGAACTTATCCCATCAAGAGAGGAGCTACCCCATCCAAAAGAGGGAGTATCCCATTGATGTTGGACCTGATTAACTTCCTCTAGAACACTATAAATACGGGCATTGGGCCAGAGGAGGAGGTTGAAAGCTGAACATTCTAAAGGGTAAATGCTGCTGGAATTAGGACTTCCATTGTTGACTTGAGAGGAGAGATCACTATCCTTCCTTGTTGCCATATTGGGAGTGGGTGAGCTTGTCAAAGTAGAGGAAATCTCTTGTTGGACCCTGGGAGGAGCTTGCACAACACCAAGGCTCAGGTTGTAATGTTTCCTTTTTTGTTTCCTTAATACAAATAAGTCCATTCTTCTCAATGATTTGTTGTTAATGAATTATTTCATGTACTCCTTGGTCTATATGATGAATATGCTTTGTTTTATGAAATATTCAGGTGTTATGTAATCGTTTGACTGTTAGTGTATGCAGGTCTTAAAGTGAAGGAGGAGCTCATCTGGATCAGCAAGGCTGAACTGCTACAACAAGCGTTGGACCTAAGGTAAGATCGGAAAACACTTGGTTTCTCATAGAATAATGTATGTTTAGAGAAGGATTGCTCTTGTTTGGTTTGTTTGTCACTAGAGAGTCTTAGACTCCTAGGGAGGTTAGGTTTGTCCGCAAAAATAACTCTTTCCGCATGACAAGCATAAAGTTGTTTATATGTTCTTCTGCTAGCATGCCTACCTTAGGATTAAACTTAGGCAACCATTTCTCAGGATGGGCCGGTATTTGAATCAAGGGTTCAGGCATTAAGACTACCCCAGGGTTGTTCCATGGAGATTGGGCCATCACTGCTCTACTAACAGAGGAAAGTGTAGAAGATGGTCCCTATGGTTGGGATGATGAGGGTATTACGATTGCAGATGATTTAGGAGGAGTTGTGAGGGTTCCAGTGGGTGGATGAACGATGATCTGAAGTGGAGGAGTGGATGGTTGACTTCACAGTGGAGGGGTTGAGATGGATGATGATGATGAAAGAGTCTCACTATCGGACTCTTTAGGTGATTTCCTTGTTCTTTTTCTTTTGGGTAGAGGTAATTCGATTGGTTGAACGCCAAACTTTTCACTCTTTAATCTGGTCAGGGGATGAGTAGGGTTATATTGCGAGGTCACGCTGCCTTAAGATTTATCAGATCTTTGAGGAAAAACAGAAAATTGCTGAATTTTGTGAATCAGAGACTCGACTTCAGGAGGTTCGATAGTAGATTGTTCTAAAATGTCAGGATTTGTAGCAGCGGTTGATGCTCCAGCGACTTCCAACTCTGGGTTTAAGTGTAATGGAGAAGTTGGGGGAGATGGTGAGGGCTATTTACCCTCAAAATGGTATTTAGATTTAGATTTACTTGCTATTCATAGTTCAGGCCCTCCTTTTAGCACCAAATATGTTGAAGCCCTGAAAATCGGGTCTACAACAAGGGGGATACTCGCCCGGTCCAGACCTTGGTTGGCAGCTCCTTATCCGTTTGGTATAGCGGGTCCAACTAGGGATATGGGACTAGTTTCCCAATTTGTGAGTGTGTGTGTGTAGAATTTGATGTTTCTGATCTAATGATTCCTAATTAAGATGTTCTAATTCTAACTTTAATCTAGTGCTATGCTATTGTATTCTAATAAGCAGAAAACATCTAAGTCTATACTAACCCGGGGTGTAATTTTTTTATTATGCGATCTAAAAAGATTTCAAATAACAACTGGTAATAAAGATCATTCAGCTATTATGAGAAAAGAATTCAATAAAGATGAACCACTTTGTATAAAAAGTTAGACGAAACAGTTGTGAAAAACATATCGCATAATGGGCTATTCACACATTAAGCATAAATAAATATCTATCACCATATGAAAGTGCCAAATGATAACTCAGGCATTCACACATTAATATATAAACAACTAAAACTGAATATCACTTTAACACATAAGCAGAAATGGTTAAGAGATAAAAGTACCATTTATAACTAGTCCTACTCATGAGCTTCAAACGACAATGATTTATCTCTCCTTGATCTAACATCCACTAAGAGTACATAAGTGCAACATCAATAGCAGATATTAAATTCAAACATTAACAAATCTTGTTCCATTCATTCATCAAAACCTCCTCGGAGGGTGCAAAAGTGCATGTTCTGAAGCAAAGTTTTTGACAAATTTCTGGACCCTTCTCTAAATGCATGAGAAGGGTTTAAATACTACTAACTAAAACTAAAAGTAACTTATTACGAAAATTCAGGATGCAGTTTAAATGACCGTCCTTTTTCTAAGAAAAAATAAAATAAAACTATTTCTAAAATTAGATATAATATCTAACTATTTCTGTATTTGCTCCTTAATATCACAAGTATTTATCATTTCTTGAGAAGAGTCGGTCGACTGACTTCAGCTTATAATTGTGCTGTGAAATTGAATTAGCAAGATCTGGCACCATCTTTTCGGCAGAATCGATGATGTATTTGGGAATCATCCGCTGACTATGTGACTTTACCATGTATGCCCAGTATTATTCCCAATTTAACTTGATTAACCCTAAAATTGCTTCTGCCTTTTCTTTAGCTTTCTGTTTCTAGCGTGGCCTCTTGCAATTTTTTGGGGTTTGCAGATAACTGACCAATTCGAAGCTTTCCTTTTTTAGCAATTTTCTCAACGATGCACGATTAGCGATAGGCGCTAATAGCGCATCTGAAACTACCTCTGTTTCTTTATTCGGGCTTTCTTCATGCGTTTTTCGCCTTTTGTGCATTTTGGGAGATATAAAGCTCAAACTTTGTTAAGATAATGATTCCGTAAGCTCTTGACCTAAGTCTTAAAATTTTCATCTTTGTCATCAACACTGTCCGTGTATGTGAGAATTTGGGGCCTTTCTGCTTTCCTTTTTGGAATGAATGAGCTAACTCTATAACTGATCTTTCAGCCGACCTTGATGGGCCTGTAGTGGCTGCAAATCCCATTACCTTAGGATTCTCTTTCCCAAGCAGATTAGGTGCGCCTTCCCAGATGGAAATTGGACTCCTGCCTTTCTTCCTCATAGTATACTACATACTGTCTTGTATAACCTTTTGTTCTTTTTTCGTGTAGTTTACAAATGAGGTGAAAGTAATGATAAAAATAATGATAGGAAAGCTTTAAATGCCAAAGATGAAAAAACATGCCAACTTACGTGAACTAGCTCCTTGATAAACACAAAACCATATTTTATTAACAACTGGCATATAACTCATTAATTATCATTAAAATGTGTGACCAGTTCTTGGTTTACGGAAAAAGTTTTTCTTGAATACTGAGCCAAGAAAATCTGCGATGGAATGATTCTACGGTTTGCATCGTAGTATCGCAGATTGCAGCATCGTATTATCGCAATCCTCGCTGCATCGCATTATCGCTAGATCACAATATTGCATGATCGTATGATCGCCGCATCGCATTATCGCAAGATCGCATTATCGATGCATCGCAAGATCGCAAGATCATTTAATCGTTATGTGTATTTTATGTGTTTTTGCAATATGCGATATGTGATATCGCATATCGGCGATTTTGAGGTTTTCCAACGTGAGTTCTTATTGATGCATGCGATGCGATGGAGTTTCGCGTCGCAATCTCGCATTTTTTAGCTCATAAGAAGGCATCCTATCATTTTTTGTGTGATGCGATATTTCTTGAGTGACTTTACTTCCTTTATCATGAAACTTAAGCTTTTTAGATTTTTAAAAGGTATTTTCCTAAGTCCATGATGGTAAACTTTATCCAAAAGGAAGTATAAGCACTAAGTGATTTTTTTAAGATTTTTGACTAAGGGTCCCCACTTATTTAGTATTAGGAATAACACTATATAAAGAGGGGGGTTGTTGGTGGCCACAACAGGAAATTATAAAATAATAGTTGAAATAATAAAATAAGATTAGATCACATCATCAAATTTTAGAGGGAAAAAAGGAAAAACTATCTTTTCAACTCGTATTATCAACTTCTCCCTATGGGTTTAATTGAATTTCGAGCTGAAACACTCGTTGGATGTAGAATTTTATTCCTCGTCCAAGGAGTACCCATGTTGCATACTTTCGATGGACCCTGCTACACAAAAAATGAGAAATACATGAAAAAAATGATTGCAATCACGTTTTTTTCATTTATTTCTCATTTTTTGTGTAATAAGGTTGATTGAAAGTATGCAACATGGGTACACATTAGATGAGGAATTAAATTTTTTATCCAATGAGTACTCCCACTCAAAATTTGAGTAAAACCTTAGAGAGATAAGTTGAAAATACGAGTTGAAAAAGTAGTTTTATTATTTTATTATTTTTTAATATTTTTACTTTTTTAATCTAAAAATGGTGAATCATCCCCCATGGTTAACATCATCATCTTGAATCCTACTGATTCTTATAATGTTTATTTTGGTTGTACATTTTTCTTACGAGGCCCATTTTAGACCTCAAAATTCCCTTAATGGATAGCTAGAACCAAGGTAAATCTTTAAGTATTTGGAAACCAAGCCTTTATACAAGATGGGACTCCCATTGAGTCTCACCTAAATCTCTTATTCAAAATGTCTCTTTCCCAAATCATAATCCCATGATATTTTTCTATAGAACTTAACTATACCATCCCTGCGGAATTTATAATTCATAGCCTGTCCGAATTTAATTTGGATGGAGGGTGAATCAACTTTTTGTGAACATTTGTTTCAAGTTGTCTGTCCTTGTCTTTCTAATTGAATATCTTGCAAATATGCTATGGCTAGGTTACTCACCCTCACATTCAAAGGTTGTGTTAATCAATGGTGTCATACATTACCCAATGCTTCTATCCATTCATTTGACTAACTTTCCAAGAAGCTTCATAAAGCCTTCAATAACTATAACTATCGAGATGTTTGTAGAAGAATAAATCTTTCAAGAATGAATCCTGATGAATCAGTTGAGGATTTTTCTGATTGATTCCTTTACCTCTGTTATGAAATTCCTGAAAAAAATCTCAATTGGGATATCTTGAAACAAGAGTTTGAGCACTTTGTTCTTGTCTCTTCATATGGTGAACTTGAACCCCCTGATTTTTCTACTTCCCCAACTCTTATGAATGATGAGACATATCTAATTTCAGAGAAGGAATTTACTTCCCCTTTTATTCTTTGTCCTCCTCCTTTTCCAGCCCCGATGTGCGTGCATCCTTGCGGTGGTTGTAAAATTGGGAAATCTACGAATCAAATATCCAATCCATCTTCTCATTCTTCTTCCATTTTTCATGATTTGGCTTCAATGGAGAAATGTCTAGAATGGCTCATGAAGCCTACGGTGACAATCGACTCCTCCATTTCCTAAGATTTTGTCACTGCGCACAACTCTAGTCTCCAAGATTATCTCAGTTTTTGTTGTCCTCTACCATCCAAATGCCATAATTGTTCATACCATGATCCGCTCAAACAGTCTTCTCCACCAACTGCTTTTCCACACACACTTGCTTTTCAAGCTGCCTAAGTCCAAACTACAAGCAGATACAAGGCAATCACATTACAGATGTAGAGGAGTAGAAAGGTGAAGATGCTTTCAATCTTTCCTCCCTTTTTCAAAATCTTGCATGTCAAAACAATGCACTTTCATTCTTGGATGATTCTCAATCTGCTAATCTTGGTAGAGAATACAATGCAATCAATTCTTTCAATCAACCCTCAGCCTTGGGAAATAATCATTCCAATGATGATGACTCCATTACCATATGCCATGATGAATGCCCAAGCACATCATATGATCTTTCAGTTTCTCATGAAGATTTTAATTTATATCTAGAATATGGTTCGGTTAAAGAAGAGGTTTATATCAAAACTTCCTCTTCACCTCACCATCCCTTTTTTCCTTCCATTTTCAATGCATCTACTTGTGATGAAGTTACTCCATGCTCTTTAGTTTCTTCATCTATTGAGTTATCCCCTCAATTGACACAAGGTGGTGAGGATGTCCATGATGAAATTGAAAATAGTCAAATCATAGAGTACCCTTCCCATCCCTCACCATCTCTTCTCCTGCATGAAGACAAATATTCAAATTATCTTGCTCATGAGATCTCACCGATTTGTTTATCTTTTAATTTCCGATCAAAACAGTCTTCCGACATGAGAAATCTGGTTGTTAAATTTAAAAATTCCGGTAAAATATGTGAAAGAGATGGCTTCTGCCCGATGAGAAGTTTCCTTACTGAATCTAGCAATAACAATTATCCTTAAGCCATGCATGATCTATTTCAGGCTTCAAAATTCAATTTTACAATCTGAAAAAGTTGCATGACCCACCAGGGAGTCAAGGCACTTCAACTTCCGTTGATGGATATGTCAAGATCTCGTAACTCTAGTATTCCCTCCAAGCTAAGTCAGATCTAGTTTCTCTCACACAATCCATCTCTGTACATGGTTTCCCTCGATGTAAATTTTCCTTGTGAAAATGTTTTTGTATTCTAGGTGTGACCTTTCAAATTTTCAAGATTTTACTTTTGATCGAATTCAAGGATATGTTAAAGTCCATTCATCTTCATGTAAATCTCTCACATCAAAATCGAGATAGGAATGTGCATCTATTATAGAGTCATGAAATTGTGAAGTCAATCATTCCAAGGGCTATGTTTTCCTAAATGAATGATGCTTATTGAATTCATCCCTTAATGGTCAGCTCCAAGGTCTTCTTTCGAATTTGATGTTGCAATCATGTCCTCTCATCACGCCAGAAACCTTCTTGAGTGATAATCACTACACAAATTGTCACATGAACCAAGTTCTTCTCCGTTCACCATGTCCCAACTAGTCTCATGTCTTTGTGGTACTGGCATCCTTTTTAAACTCTTTTGATTACTACGACTCTTGTACAATTTGTCACCAATTGTAGGAAAATGGTTTTTCATATTTGGCTTGCAAGGAGCTTGGTTCGATTCTTCAAATCATTCATGGGACTGTTCAAATTGATTTTTATTTGTTTATTGTAAATTGGGAATCTAGTTGTTTAATCAGCTCATCTTATCGTTTTTATGTCTTTGGTGACTATCATTCAACTTATCATTTTCCCATCAGCACATCTAATGACAGTTGTTTCACACGCCTTGATCTTCATTGTACAACATCTCTTTATTCAGATTTTTGTCAAGAAGGTGAGGCACTAAGTCTTCGCTAATGGTTATGGAAGGTCCTCACTATCTTGACATGACTATTGAGTATGATCAGATATATTTTTCCTCACAATATTCCCATCGTGATCCCACTCCTCTAATACAAAATTAATCTTTTCCAAGATTTCGAGGTTTTCAAGATGGCCATCATGAATTTTACGATCCAATCATTGAATGGATGGAACAATCTTACCTGGAAAGATCTATATAAAATAAAAAGCTTCGATATTTCCTCATGCTTGCTAAGGAGCTTGGTATAAATGAATACACATCCAAAAGAAGCTTCCAAGGTTTGTTGAAAGATGGTATTCGTCGGAACTTTGACATTTCAAGCGAAAAGATACAAGGGGCGATCACGTGAAGCAAACTAGGGTTTGCTACAACTTGCAAAATTCGCGTGCTTGTCAGCAGGACTGGAGTCTGCTCCACAAGGAAGAGCACCGGGCGGGGCCGGTATGGAGTCAGACAACGGGGGGGGAGAGATCCCCTCCTTCAAAGCAGCTGTAACGGGGGAAAACAGGAAGGAGAAACAGAGTGCAGAGGGCCAATCAACTGAAGGAGAAACTTCAGAGGTGGGAATGCAAAGGAGATCAGGATTCCAAAGCAAGTTCCTTCCAAGGACTTCGCGAAGACCCAGGTTTGTAATACCTCCTAATAAACTAGAAAATTACAGAAGCCATATGCGAGATTGTGCATTGATATGTAAGTTTATAGGATATTGGCCTACTGAAAAGGATCTTATGAGATGGATCTATCAGAGATGGAAACCAAAGGGACATGTGGATGTCAAGTTAGGACCAAAGGGGTTCTTCACTGTAATATTTTCCAACCTAGAAGATAGAAGAAGAGTCTTCGAGGAAGGACCTTATTTCATGAACAACGCTGGCCTGTTCATGAGAGAATGGGTTGACTGTTACAACCCAGATAAGGAAAGAATGTTAGCTGCTCCGATCTGGATCTGACTCTTTGGTTTTCCATCTGAATTTTGGGAACTGGACATCTTGAAAGGCATAGGAAACACTATAGGTTCCTTTGTGAAAGTTGCGGAAACAACAAAGAGAGGGAAGTTCAACTCCTATGCCAGAATCTGTGCTTACATGAATATCATAGAACCTCTCCCAGACACGATTGAACTGGAATATCATGATGAACTATGGCATCAACCAATAGACTATGAACATATACCATTCCGCTGCCGTAGATGCCATGAGTATGGTCATCTGTTTAAAGAATGCCCCATTACGCTAGCTGAGAAGGAAAAGGAAGCAGAACGTAACAACAACAATAATACAAAGAGAAAAGACGAAGAAAGAACGGATTTCAGAGAAGTTCCAAGAAGAAGAGGTAAAGTAAATAAAAAGATGCAAAAGGGTAACTCGAAAGAAGCCCAGAAAACAGAATCTCAAAACATGTTCAACGCCTTACAGGAAGAAGAGCTGGAGGTAGTGGAGAGCGAAGAAGAAGAAATGGAAGGAATAGAGATCATAATGGAAAAACCGAACAAAGAGACAGAGCACAGGGATAACGACCAGAGGGATGTGACCTCAAATGCCACCCAAGAGGACCAAGAGGACCAAGGAAACATGGAAATAGACCCAAAGAAGACAAAAGGAGAAGAGGAAGAACAAGTCATGGTGAGACTTCTTCAGGAATGGAAAAGGCTTGATGAAAGATTCATCCCTGAAGATCAAAAGCAAAAATACAAGGAAGCATTTCAAAGTTATAAAGCGAAGAAAAGACTAACGGAAGAGAAGGAAAATCAACAACCGGAGAATCAGGAAACGCAGAGCATAGGAGCGGGCAGCACTGGCAAGGGAGGTAAAAAAAGAGGGAGGAAAACCTTGGGGGAAATGATTCAAGAAGTGGGTGAAATGCTTGTTAACTCTGGAAGAGTGATTCCTCTGTCTGAGGTCTTTCAATCACCCCCAAAACTGTTACGATGATTATTACAACCTGGAATATAAGAGGCCTCAATAACAGAGGCAAACAAAGGTATTTGAATGAACGACTGAAAAAAGAGAAACCGAGTGTAATGATAATTCAGGAAACAAAAATAAGCACAGAGAAAATGAGAGAAATTTTGAACAAAAGCAGGAGCAGCTACGAAATGATGGGGCTAGATGCTATTGGAAGCGCTGGTGGATTAGTCTTTCTCTGGAACCCAGATGAAATCCACTTCAGTAACTGGATGAGTTTCCCAAGAATTTTATCTGGGACAACAAGTATAGTAGGCACTAAGGAAGAGGTTATTATAACAGGGGTGTATGGTCCTCATATACAAAACAAAAAGGAAAACTTCTTGCAAAACCTAAAAACCCTACACTGCATCATCCCCGGAAAACCATGGATAGTCGGTGGAGACTTTAATCTGATAAAAGGACTCGATGAAAAAGAGGAGGGAACAGAAGACCAGATAAGGTCATGGAACAGTTTGGAGATCTCATAAAGGATCATCACCTGATTGACATTCAAACCATCAATGGAAACCACACTTGGAACAATCGGAGAGGAGGGGGGAACCAAATTTCCTCTCGTCTGGACAGATTTTTAATATCAGAACAAATAATGCTAAAGGTTGTTTTTATAGAGGCTACCATTCTTCCGGTCGCAGGATCGGATCATTGGCCAGTTAAATTAGAGATAGACTTAAAGCAAAGACCCCCAAACAAGCCCTTCAGGTTCGAAGCCTTCTGGCTAAGAAACGAAAGATTAATGGAAAAGCTTGAAGAATGGTGGCGAATGAGCGAGCAAAGGGGAAAAAATAAGATGCATACTTTCCAACTCAAGCTGAAGGAAATGAAGAATAAGATAAAGAAATGGAATAAGGAAAAATTCGGGAATATCATGGAAGATAAAAAGAGATTAGAACAGAGAATGGAAGAATTACAACAGATGGATATCATGGAAGGAATAGAGGAGGAGCGATCTCAAGAAGAAGGTAGAGTGCTAACCCAGTTAGAAGAAAGAAGGAAACAAGAAGAAATTTTATGGAGACAAAAATCTAGGGTCCAATGGCTCAGAGAAGGAGATAGGAATACTAAATTTTTCCATAAAGCAATGGTTCAACACAGACAAAGAAATAGAATTTTCTCTATAAAAAACCAAGAAGGACAACGGGTCGTTCAACATGATGAAATTGAAACAGTCTTGGTAAATCACTTCAAATCCATAATGAAGGAGCCACACATTGACAGATCAGAAGCCAGAGCCAAAATCGGTAGAGAAATTCCAAATTTAGTAACAAGAGATCAGAACTTGGCTCTTATGAGAAAAATCACTAGGGAAGAATTGGAGGACATAGTTAGAAACATGAAAAGAAACAAAGCCCCTGGCCCAGATGGTTTCACTGTTGAATTCTTCCAAGCAGGGTGGAATTTCCTAGCTTCAGATGTTTTGGAAGTTGTTGAAGAGGCCAGAATAAACCAAAGAACGTGGCCAGGAATAAACTCAACCCTCTTAACCCTGATCCCTAAAACTAATCAGGCAGATCAAGCAGAGGGCTTCCGTCCGATAGCCCTGTGTAATGTCATCTATAAGATTGTAGCTGCAATTATGGCACAAAGATTAAAACTGATACTACCAAGTATAATATCCCCCGAACAAACAGGATTTGTTGAAGGAAGACAGATCCTGGATGGGCTCGTGGTAGCCCAGGAAGTCCTTCATACTCTGAAAACTAAAAAAGAGAAGGGCATGATAATTAAACTTGACCTTTCAAAAGCCTATGACAGGCTAAGTTGGAAGTTCCTAGAAAGCATACTCAAAGCTTTTGGATTCTGTGATAGATGGGTAAGCTAGATCATCAGTATGATCTTGACCCCAAATTTCTCAATCTTGCTGAATGGAACGCCAACAACAACTTTCAATGCCTCAAGAGGACTCAGGCAAGGGGATCCTTTATCTCCCTTTCTCTTCATAATTGCAGCTGAAGGATTAGGTAGATACTTTAAAAAAGAAGCAAGAGAAGGGAAGATTCAATGTCTTAAATTATGGGGGCATAGAACCATTGTTACTCATCAACAATTTGTCGATGACATAATGATATATTGCAAAGCCACCCTGCAAGAAGTCAAAAGGATCAAGAAAATTTTAGAAATCTTTATGGAAGGTTCCGGGTTGGAGGTAAATAATGACAAATCCAGAACTTTTTTCTTCAACATAGCAGAACCGGTTAAGAATCATCTAACCAGGGTCATGGGATATAGGTCAGGGGTTCTCCCTACCAAATATCTAGGAGTTATGCTGGACACATCATCTCTTAAATTAAGTAATTGGAATTATATCATAGAAAAGATCATGAAAAGACTGAGCAACTGGACCTTCCGGGCTCTGAACATGGCATCTAGGGTGGTGCTTCTCAAAGCCACCATTCAAGCAATTCCGATATATCCTTTATCAGTCATGGCTACCCCTAAAGGAATTTGTAATAAACTAGTTGAAATTTACATAAAGTTTCTATGGGGAGGCCCAAAGCAACAGAAGAAATGGGCCCTCTGCTCGTGGAAGAGTATAACCAAGCCCAAAGAAAAAGGAGGCTTAGGGCTCAGAGATCCCTGGACCCTAAACCAAGTCATGGCTGCTAAATTAAGATGGAGGTGGATGCAAGGAGGCCCGGACTTATGGAAAGAAATCTGGACTGTCAAATACAACATGCTTTATCTCCGGAAGAAATTCTTAGGGATCAAAGTTCCCCTCGGGGCTCGGATATCTGGAACCTATCCATCCAAGGCAGAGACCTAGTTGATCAGCATATTTTTTGGGAAATACGAGGAGGCCAGGTAGCTAGGTTTTGGGACGAAGATTGGCAGCAACGAGGTAAAATGATGAATATACCAGGCATACAGGAAATTCACAGAGCAGGTGATGAGACAGGCCGCCTGAAGGTTAAAGAGTATTGGAACGCTACACCGGAGAATGAGGAATGGAGGGACTGGAAACCCCTGGAGGAATGGTACAGGAGTGCATCAGAAGAACAAAAATCATTGTACAAAAAGGAAATAGATTCAAGAAAAATAAAAAAGCGGGATGGTAGAGACATCCTTCGATGGGGTAGAGAAACAAAGGGGATTTTCACAATTCATGAAGCCTATGATCTAAAAACCCAAAGCGACCTAGGAGAAGAAGAACACAATTGGCAAAAAATATGGAAAACAAAATGGTGGCCGAAGATCAAGATATTCGCCTGGCTAGTTGGCAGGAAATGAATCCTAACGTGGGATAGAATTCGAAAAAGAGGCTTCTCAGGCCCAGCGAGATGCTGCCTCTGTAATTTGGAAGAAGAAAACCAGGAACACCTTCTCAACGGATGCAGTGTGGCTCAATTTCAGTGGAAGCAAACGGAAACCCTCTTTGCTACAATTGTCAGAAACCCGCCGGATATTTTCCAAACCCTTAGCGAATGGGGGGAAGGAAAATACCAAAGCAGAATAGTCA
This sequence comes from Pinus taeda, assembly GCA_000404065.3. Lineage (NCBI taxonomy): Eukaryota > Viridiplantae > Streptophyta > Pinopsida > Pinales > Pinaceae > Pinus > Pinus taeda. The sequence goes on along the minus strand of APFE030452761.1, from coordinate 56,935 downwards.
GAAGGGCCTGGAGCATCGCAGCAGGCTTCAATATCTGGAATTTGTGGAAGGAACGCAATAGCCGCATTTTCAAAGGAAAGGCCTCTGGCCAGGAGGAAATATGGAAGAGAACATTAAAGCAAATCAAGGAGGCCATCTTAGCGGAGAACTGGTCAGACGAAGACTGGAAAACCATAGACACCGAGATTGAAATCCTGAAGAAGATTAATGTAGATCAGGGGATGATAAACCAACAAGGCGCCAAACAGAATCATCAATTAGCAAATCAAAGCTGTGCGGTGTTCAGAAAACTGCCGGAAGGTTTTATCAAACTAAACTGTGATGGTTCCGCAAAAGGAAATCCAGGGCCAGCAGGTTTTGGAGGAATTTTCATAAATTCAGAAGGGGCGACTCAGTGGATCTTCGCAGAGCATGGCGGAACAATGTCCAACAACGAGGCGGAGTTCATGGCAGTTCACCAAGGCCTCAAAATTGCTCGAAGAAACGGATACAAAAAGCTGGAAATTGAAGGTGACTCCACCTTGGTGATCAATGCAATCAGACAATTAATCCAAGGGAAGAGTTGGGAAAAAGTGGTAAAAAGTTGGCAAAGTGCGAGCACAGTCAGAGAAATAGGAGATATGCTAACTGGTATTGATGTCACTCTCACGTCGCATGTCCGACGAGAAGGAAATAAACCAGCTGACTGCTTAGCAAACTGGGGGAGCAACGAACGCAGGGCACCTATTGACGACAGCTGGACCAATCAGGAAGAGCTGGCAAGATGGGACGAGCTAAATCAGCTCTTTAAAAAGGATAATGATGAAGCGAACCAGGGATAATTACTCCCATGAGCGGAAAGGGAGAGGGAGTTCAAAATATCACCAGGAGGTCACTCGGAAAGGACAGAAGGGCGGTGTCCTGTACACCCCAGCAGTAATAATAAATGAAAGTATAGTCAGTCAGGTGCGCGTCCTGAACCAAAAAATGGTTCACAAACCCAAGGAAAGCATGGCGGGTAGTAGAGACAAGTGTAAGCATCATTCGAGCAAAGGAAAACGAGAAGGTATAAGGGAGAAAGGAGGTAGCAGGCCCTATAAAAGCCACCTAAGGAAGGTGACGAGTGAAGCGAAGCTCTGGAGAAGAGGCCCGAGTAATTGTCTCCAGAGAGCGGCTATGCGGAATTCTCAAGCTAAAGAAGCCCAAAAGGGAAAGGTGACAGGGGAAGGAAGGCAGGATGCTGGAGTCAGAACCAACAATAAAATGGAAAACACGGAGGATAAGGAGGGAAGTCAGGTCAAAGTTCCCTGTGGCAAGACTGTGGAAACAGGGCAGAGCAGTAGAAGTAAGCAACGAGTTAAGGAAGAGGATGATGGAAACCAGCAGACGAAGAGAAGGCGTGGACGCCCCCGACAGACCACTAGCAAAGTAGAGAGCAGCCGCAGACAGAAAAGGCACAAGCGAAGAAACAGCTCTCTTAGAGAGACAGTGAATGAGGCAGAACAGGCTTTCAATCTGGATTCAAATGCTCACATTAGGAACATTATGGAAGCTATGGAAGAGAAAGTGCTGGAGGAGCCTTCCATCCCAGAAATGTATGAGTGGTCCCTTCAATTACCTAATCCGGGGCACACTCGGGGAAGGCTTTCCCTGTATCATCGGGCTCTCCACATCTTCTGGGTTGTGAAGCACCTCCTGGCAAAGGCCATGGAACAAGTTGCTGCTGAAATGGTGGAGATGGCGCAGGACACGGCGGCTGCAAAGCAAGAGGCGGCAAATGCGGAGATGCTAGTTAAGCAACAGAATGAGCTCCTCAAAGATATCAAGGCTATGCTGATGGAACAGAGGAAGGAGCGCGTTAATATCAATATCGACTGATGGATTTCATAGCAGTGTTTTTGACGGGTTTTCCTCTTTTCCCTGTGTATGCTGGTGCCCTGTTCTTTTGCGTTTCTGTTGGGACGCCCTTGAGGCAGTAGTTTAATGGTGTTTCTTTTTGTACGCTCTATCTAGGATGGAGATAAGTTTGTGGTGCTGTTCCCTTCAGGCCTCCCCTGAGGATGAAGGGGTTTATGATGGTTTGAATACTTTCGTTGTTTGGTGCTTACTTTGGTTTGTTCAGTAGCTCTCTTCAAACTGAACAGCAAAGAGCTGTGTTCGTGAATGGTGTTTGTTGGTTTAGGATCCAACAGATCTGGTTTCCCTCCGGGGCAGATTGAGGATCCTCTGTTATGTACTTATGTTTTCCTGTAGATAATAAAATAACCCAGTTCACAAAAAAAAAAAAGATGGTATTCGTCGAAAAGATAAGAATGAAAATTCAATGAAAGTAGTGGTTGTGGCACATCTTTTTGCCCATAGGAAATACCCTCCTTTTCTTGTGCAAGTTATTCAAGTTCTTATCTTTTTTTTTGCACATTTCTTTCTATCTATTTTAACTATTTGTATCTCTGTGAATTTAGGTTGAGAACAACTACGCCGACTTCACTCGAAATTTCATTATATGTTACCCTGACCGTCTAGATGTTAGGTTAGGAGTAGGATTAACTGCATCCTAATTTTCCCTCTCTTTCACTCATTCTACACTACTCCCTGTAGTTTGTCCTCATTTCCTTATTCTGGTTCTACATCTTGTTTTCTTGATTTCTGGTTTTGATTCCTGGTGTTGTGTTTTCTTTCCTTCCATTTTGTTTCTTTTTTCTTTATTTCTTGTTGATTATTTCCTTCTATTTTCATCATGTAAATAAGTGTTGTTCCTGGGCCTATTTTGGGTTCTTAGTATGCGTGTGGCTGAATTCTAAAGAGTCTTTTGACACTTATGCATTTGGCCAGCCTTTTGTCGATCTTCCTTGTGTTGGTTACATCTTTTGGCTAATAAATTTCCGATGGAAAATTGTAGAAATTTTGAATAATAAACACATATTCAATGGAGATTATCCTGATCATGTACTATTACGGAATACATACACAATACATAAGCTCCTCTACGTTGATCATCAATATAGCAGCATCAATAACAATAAAACATCAAGAGCATGCACACATTAACACAGTATGTAACCCGTGGAAAGCTTACAGCTGAAAACCCCACACTATCTGTATATTAATGATTAAGAGCATGTAAAATTACAATAGTCAATACTTCTCACAAGTATCCAACACTATCTCCACCTGTTACACACAATACATCTCAGATCTGATCTCCAAATCTATTCCACTGCTTGCCTGCCTCCACTGCTCAATACTTGCTCAAGAATAGATGAGAATGGTTGAACCAAACTCGTATTTACCTCAAAAGAATCACTCACACTGGGAATCACATGAGCAAAGGCTATAATCACTTGGTATTGGCCAATTCTCATTGCCATAACTTAATCCAATTGATTGTACAAATCCTCATGCACAACTATAGTCACAACTAATAGCAATCTGATCCTCTAACACCTGTCCCTGCTGAACTGAACATGCACTGACATGCAACTGAGTTAACCGATGTATTCTTTAGTTGCATTCTGAGTTAATAATTAGTTTAACAACTCATCATTAGTCTATTTTCAATTAGACTAATTACAACTAGTTTAACCAAGTCAAACTGAACACAACTCCATCAACTCCACAATCAACTCCACCAAACTCAACTGATTGAGTTCTCACAGAAGTCATGCATGCAACAACTCAATTGACCCACAAAGAAAACGTATTTCCTTCTGACAGCTACATGTGCCACATCTATAGCTCAAAGTGAGGTGCTCCAAGAGAATAAGATAAAGTTTATAGTCTAAATATTATTATAAGCTAATAATATTTGACTGCTCTATAATTAGACTTGACAGTGTCACCGCTATTGTCTAAAAATAGAAGTCCATATATTTTTGCCAACTTGACCAATCATCCATAAACAACATCCTGCAACTCATAGACATGATCCATATGTCTAAAAATAGACATAGTCTAAAAATAGACTTTGCGTCATAATTTGCCTGCAGGCCCACTTAGTGAAGGCGACTCTTTTCACTAAGCTCCATCATCTTGTTGCAATCTCAACACTCCCTCTCGACAAGATATGGATTATCTGCAACCCCTATACTACCTCAGTGGTATTCGAATTTTCTCCTGGTGAGAGCCTTCATCAGAATATCAGCATCCTGATCCTCCATTAGAATGTATGGAAGTAACATGATCCTTTGCTGCACACAATCTCTGATATGATGGTACTTGATGCCCTTGGTGCCATATACTCAGCCTCTTGAGCTCCCTACCCAATCTGCATCCATGAAGCCACATAGCTTCACTTCATCCAATCCATATCCCGATGTGCCTCTCTTGAGCCTGCACACATGCGACTCCACCAACTGCTGGTAACCAGTGGCATCTACTACCTCCGCTCAAGTAGCATCCTCCTTCCTCCAACCTCTAGGAAGGAATGCAGTCTTCACATCCAATTGATGAATGTGCCATCCCATCTACGCTGAGAGAGTAAGAATCATTTGTATGGAAGAATACCTTGCGATAGGTGCAAAGGTCTCCTCATAATTGATTCGCTCTATCTGTGAAAAGCCTCAGGCAACAAATCTTGCCTTGTACTTCTCCAAACTCCCATCAGCTGCCTGCTTAAGTTTGTAGATCCATCTCGAACCCACCACTAATTTCCCTTCTAGTCTAGGAACAATCTCCCGTGCACTGTTTCTGACAATAGAATCATACTCTTCCACCATGGCATCTACCCATGCGGGATCCTCCACAGCTTCCTCGAAAGAGGATGGATCAGCCACAACACACTTGCTCATAAGAGCTATGTATCCAGTGTACCGATCAGGTGACTGTCTTTGTGTACGTTGGGCTGTAGGTGGTCCTACAACTTTCTCTGCATCTTGAGCCTGTCGCTCAGCTTCTGTCAAGTGCTTTCACCCTCTGATGGTTGGCGCTGCTTGAGTGGTCTCTTCCACTCCATGAACCTTGTCTTGTGGCTAATCCACATCCTGAAGCTCATCCTTAGGAACTAATATCTCCTCATCTGCATGCAAGTGTAGCTCCCTCTCAAGCAAACACTTCATGGCTTTCTCCTCCTGAAATTTTATATCCCGTCGCACAACAGTTTTACCACTGTCTGGGAAATACACATGATAGTTGTGGGGCATATCAGTGTATTCCACAAATATCCCAACCTCTGTGGTAAGCTCCAACTTCTTCCTGGCATCCTTCGTCACATGCATCTAAACGTTAGCACCAAAAATCCTCAAATGAGAAAGATCAGGCTTCTTACCAGAATAAGCCTCCTTGGGTGTACTCATGCCAAGTATCTTATGAGGACAACGGTTCTGCACATAAAATGCTATATTGCATACTTCTACCCACAAGTGAAGGGGTAGGCCCTGATCATGCAACATCGCTCGTGCAGCACCCATGATCATTATGTTCTTCCACTCAGCTACCCCATTCTGCTGTGGGTTATGCGGAGCTATGACCTCTCTTCGAATCTCTTCTGCCTTGTAGAAATCCTTGAACTTGTCTGAGATGTATTCACCACCATTATCGCTCCTAAGAGCATTCACCTTCTTCCCCGACTCCTTCTCGACCAGTGCTTTGAATTCACAGAACTTTGAATATGTCTCGCTCTTCTTCTGCATAAAGAAGATCTAGCACTTACGAGAGAAATCATCAACAAAAATCACATAATACCTGTGTTTTGCTGTCGAAGCAACTGAGAAAGGTCCACACACGTCTGTGTGAATTCTCTCAAGGATCGTCGTGGCGCGACTATCCTTCTCGTGAAAGGGGGCTTTCACAAACTTCCCCAAAGTACACCCCTTGCACTGATCTGACTGCGCAAGTGTGCCTTTAGGAAGCCCTGTAGTGATCTGCTGCAGTATCTTCAAGGCTCCATGGTGAGGGTGACCCAATCTCCTATGCCACAACTCGCCTCCCAGCTCACCACTCCTTCTACCTTGCATGCCATTGTTGTGCAGCCATCTACATGCAATTGATAAAGGTTCTTGACTTGAACCCCTATCTTTCAGGTTTCTCCAATTGTCTTACTACGCAGGAAAGCCTTTTCCTCACTGAAGACAACATCATATCCCTTGTCTTCTAACATCGCCACAGAGATAAGATTCTTCTTCAATCCTGGAACATGCATCACTTCCTTCAATACGAAGGGTTTACCAGACTCCCTCTAAAAGGAAATGGTATCGATACCGGTCGCACTGTATCTACCATCATCACCCATCTCGATGTGCACTCCAAGATCTTTCTCATCCATATTAGAAAACAAATCGCGATCTCTTGTCATGTGAAAAGACGCACCACTGTCCAAGAACCATACCGATCCCATCACACTTGATACCAAGCATGTGATCAGTGAAAAATCCAGCTCAAACAATGAGGCTAAGGCCTCTCCCGCT
>APFE030452752.1:39384-59248 GCA_000404065.3 Pinus taeda | reverse complement strand
TACAATTCCTAGAAAACTTAAGCAATGTGATGCATGCATTCTAGGAAATCATAGCAAACAGTCCTTTCATGACTCACTTTCAAGAGCACATAGGAAGCTTGAACTTATTCATTCAGATTTATGTGGTCCAATGCCTGTTCCTTCTGCAAATGGAAATAAATATATCATGACATTTATTGATGACTACACCAGAATGTGTTGGGTTTATTTATTGAAGAACAAATCTGATGCTTTCCTAACATTCAAGAATTTTCATAAATGGATTGAAAATGATGCACAATCTCATATTGGGTCTATTCGCACTGATAATGGAAAAGAATATACATCAAATGAATTTGAACAATATCTCCGCCAACATGGGATTAAACATCAAACAACTGTACCTTATAATCCCCAACAGAATGGTGTAGCTGAAAGAATGAACAGAACAATTTTGAATATGGTACGATCCATGCTTTTTTTCAAAAATGTAAAGATAATGTTTTGGGCTGATGCTGTTCTATGTGCTGCATATATAAAGAATAGATATCCATCTAGTGCTATAAGAAACAAGACTCCTTATGAATTGTGGTATGGACATGTTCCTTCGGTCAAACATCTCAGGATTTTTGGTTCCACTTGTTATGCTTTGATACCAAAGGTACTTAGAAACAAACTTGGTGCTAGAAGTCGTAAGTGTATTTTCTTGGGGTATTCAAATACCTCCAAAGCATACCGCCTCTATGATGAAGAAAATAAAAAGTTTGTTATATCTAGAGATGTAATTTTTCTTGAATCATCCAAATCTGACAATGTTGTTGAGCGGCAACTTGATCGCTTGGATAGATTCGCAAAAATGAAATCATTTAAAGAATTTGAAAATCAGATTCCACATCTTGAAGGGGGGATTCCTATACTCTAGATCAACATGTTGAATCTTCTTCTGAAGAACACTCTCCCCGAATGAAACTCCAGCAACGGATGATGCTTTAAGTGATGTAATTGATAGAATTGGGAGACTCAATCTTGATTCAGTCCCAACTCACTCAACAGAGTAGCCTGGACCATCTCAGAAAGGTCCGCCAAAGTGGCTGAAAAAGACACTTGAAAGTGTTGATCCTGATGAAATTGGAAAAACAAGAACCAGAAATTCAAACGGGCAAAATGGAGGTGATGTAGATGACTCTAATTCACCTGTTGATATGGATGTTTCTTATGATTGTGAATTGAACTTGTCTATAGATTTTGAACCAACTTCTTTTAAAGAAGCTTCTTCTCATGATGAATGGAAAGAAGTGATGCAAAAGGAGTATGATGCCCTCATAAAGAACGACACTTGGAAGGTGGTTGATCCTCCATTTGGAACCAAACCTATTGGCTGCAAGTGGGTCTACAAGAACAAGTACAAAGCTTATGGCTCACTTGACAAGCACAAAGCTAGGCATGTGGAAAAATGTTTTGCATAGAAGGAAGGGGTTTAATATGAGGAAACTTTTGCCCCCACAGCAAAATGGGCCACCATTCGGACACTCTTTGCACTAGCAGCTTAGAACGGTTGGAAAGTCCATCAAATGGATGTAAAACCTGCCTTCTTGAATGGAGATCTCAAAGAGAATGTTTTTATGTCCCAGCCTGAAGGATTTGCTGTGAAAGGACATGAACATAAAGTATGCAAACTTGTGAATTCCTTGTGTGGCCTCAAACAAGCACTAGGAGCCTGGTATGAAAAACTAACTGAGCATCTTCTGAAACTCAACTTCAATCATTTTGATCTTGATGATGCAACTTTATTTGTCAAGAAAGTTGGGAAAACAGTTGTATATCTTGTGGTATATGTAGATGATGTTTTAATGACAGGGAACAATGAAAGCTACATTGCATCCATAAAGAAGGAATTGGGGAAAAATTTTGAATTGTTTTGGGCTATGTTCATTACTATCTTGGCATTTAAGTAACCCAACATCCAAAGTCAATATTTCTTTCTCAAAAGAAATACATTGGAGATTTGTTAAACATATTTGGCATGACAGAGTGCAATCCTCTTACCACTCTAATGGAACAAAACTTACAGCTCACATCTATTGAAGGAAAGGAATTTGAGGATGCAACAAAGTATAGACAACTTGTAGGAAGTCTCAACTACCTTACTACTACCAGACCATACATTTCATTTGTTGTTGGAATCCTCTCCAGGGTTATGCAAAAGCCTTGTGAGGGACATTGGTCTGCTGCAAAAAGAGTTATAAAGTACTTGAAGGGAACTCAAGACTATGGAATCAAGTACACACAGGTGGATGACTTCAGTTTGATTGGATACTCCGATTCAGACTTCGATGTAGACAAAGAAACTGGAGTATCTACTTCAGGATATGCTATGAGTCTTGGATCAGGAGCTGTCTCCTGGAGATCACACAAACAATCAGTTCCAACGAATTCCACAACAGAAGCAGAATAAATGGCAGTAGCTAAAGCAACAAAAGAAATTGTGTGGCTCAGGAAAATTCTTGAAGATTTGCAGGTAAAACAAGTACAATCAACTCCACTCATGATTGACAACACATCTGCAATAAATTTGGTCAAGAGACCAAAGTTCGATGATCAAAAAAAGCACATCAATTATAAATATCATCTGATCCAACATCATGTTGAGGCCAAAACAATCCATCTCTATCATTGTTCCACAAATGAGCAAATTGCAGACATCTTCACCAAAGCGCTTGGAAGAGAAAAACTTGAAAGGTTCAGAACGATGCTTGGACTCACCAACATCCCTTCAGATTAAGGGGGGGAATGTTGATACCTAATCCTCACGATTGGGTGAATTTATGTAAATAGTTAAATTAGGAATGTGAACAGTCATCAGAATATGAACTGAGCAGTCACACCTTTTTGTATATAACAATAGCGTACCTAATGAAATGAATAGAATCAGTTTTACTGCCTATTGGAGAGTTACTGCTTGGCCTCACGAAAGTAAGAAAATATTTTATGCCTTTTGATTTTTAACAGAGATAAGGGGAAGAGAGGGAGAAACAGACACAAAAATTGAGGGTAGAGTGAGAAGGAGAGAGGGATTGAGATAATGAAAGAGCTGGAGGGAAGAGGGAGAGAGCAAGTGATGGGGGGAGAGGTAGAGGGGTGTGGGAGAGAAAGAGAGGGAGAGGAAGCAAGAGAAGACTCAAAAGAGAGAAGGGGAGAGAGATGGAGTTTGAGGGGGAGAGAGAGGGAGGGAAGAAGAATGACGTAGAGGGAGAAAAGTGGAGAGAGAGAGGGAGTGACAAGGGAAAGATAGAAAGAGATTGAGGGAGAGAGGAGGAAAGGGAGAGAGAACGAGAGAGAAAGAGAGATAAAGAACTGTATATGTAGTTTGTAATATAAAAATAACATGCCTTTTTGTTTGAGATGATAATGTTAATGACAATTTTGTCTAGATAGAAAAAAACTATTAGAGGTGAGAAAAAATATGTAACATAAGAGAAAGAAAAGTACTATATCGAGACAGATGATTTACAAAAAAAAAAAAAGTAACAAAGGGAGGTGTGACACATGAACATATTTGACACAAGATAAGACTAAGAAACCTTGTTGAGAGGAAAACCTAGTTGGAAGGTGAGTCTCCCCTATTCTCTTTCCCTAAAACAAAATGGTTGTGAGTACAAAGAATTATGGCTTGTGGTCGATGGGCTACTATAGTGCACAAATCATCTCCGTGTTCTCTATCTCCTATGCCTCTTGGCTAATTTTGTGCATCCATGGAACAAATGCACTCTAAATAATGGAACCCCTTTTCTTCCGAGTCGCCCGGTTATACTACAACCCGATAGCCTATTAGTGGCTAGGTTTGACTACCTCATCTATTAATGAGAGTTACAATATATACTTTTCTAGGATATAGTTCATTGTAATAATGTGGCTAGTCGATTTTTCATGAATAAGGGGGGATTACATAGGATGCTCTCAAATTATCATGGTGAAAATAGGAATGTCGAATTTTGAGTGACATAATTTTCACATATGAACTCTGATTGACGAAATTCATTCATAGTTAGAAAGGTATTTGTGTGTACAATAGGAAAACAATGTATGATGCTGAGGAAACAAAGATTTTACCTTAAAAAAATTTCATTTAATGCCTCAAAATGGTTCGATAATGTTTTAGACGCCAATTTGACAAACTGGGTCCTACGAGTAAAAAGGGTCTCATGAGTTAATTCTTCTATTTTTTTCATTCTGAAAGCATCGAGACGGAGAAAAAAATTATAATGATAAAATCCATATCATAAATTACGGGTATTAGAATCCCTTTCCTTTGAAATGTGATACCTCCTCTTTCTTAGTAGACCTTGGCTTGCATTGTTTTGTCTTGTGAATAAATTGCTAATGAAACAAATTTTATTTTCTCATAACTTTATCCACTCTTTTTTGGTTGTAAAATTCAATTTGATTATATTATAAGGAGGGTAAGAATTAGAGTTATTTGTTCTCCATTTCATTTTCTCCCCAAAGGTAGGGTACATACATCAACAACCTTAAAAATTTGGTGGTGGTGACATCCATATTCATACTTCCTAGTTTCAAATCATGAAACTCCTTGGCTCTATTATCAATGTATCTTTCACGTAAATATTTTTTCTCAAATATCTCCTTAAGATGTTTCCTTGTTGTTTCATTTTAATTAATTACATTAGAAATTTTGGTATTCTCCCACCAAATATTGGATTCACCATTTAATTGGTATGTATTAAACCTAACTTTTGGGTTGTTATAATATTGATAAAGATAAAAATATTTTCCTATGTTACTCAACCATGCGTTTTTTTTCTTTTTAGAATCTCTTTCAAAAATCGATGGCATCAATTTCTTAAATTCCCCTTATATCCCTTATATTTCTTCTACATTGTTCTTTTTTCTCAAAGTGTTTGTTCATTTTGTTCACTATTGTCTAATGATTTACTGGTCACATTTATTATGTCAGGTTAATTTGATAATTCATTTCCTAGATTAGGTGGACCATTTATTTTTAAATCTTCCTTTCATTCCTTTGGAATCCTTGCCTTAATATTATAGTTCTACCCATTATTTCTCATTGTTTTTTTATCATTATACCTTTTTAACATTGTTGAATTCATCCTCTATTGCTCTTCTTACATTTTATATTACTCTACCTACATCCTCAATAGCTGTTCGTTATCTATTCTATGCTTATCTATTTCTAGTTTGCATCCTTTTAATAGTTTCTTAAAGGAATTACTACATATCTTGGATATCTTGATTCCTAGAGATTAGTATTTCAATAGATATCCCTTTTCAAGATTCTTTACCTCGATGATGTTCACTCCCTTCACGGCTTCACTACAAAGCCTCTCTTTCTCCCTCCTTAACCATTTAACATGTAAGAGTTGTAATAAAACTTATTAGCTATTATATTTTTATTTTATGCCCATGTAGATCCAAGTGTTGTAAACCAGTTGTTTGATACCATTTCTGATACCTCTCTTAATAACATACCTACATAGGGCATCCCACCTTTCCTAAGAATTTCATGCTTCTAGGTTGTAACTTTCCCTTTACTTGTTGTGCTCAAGGATTTATTCTGATTCTTGGAGTTTGCATGGTCTAAATAGGTTCTTGTAGGAGACATCATAGTTTTTACATTTATCCTTAGCTTCGATTCATAAATGTTATTACCATTATTTCCCTTATGATATTAAAGAAACAACATTGAGTTTATCCCTATGCTGTAGTTTTGGCATATACTCTTCTCAATATGTCTATCACTTATATCTATAATTTAATATAATACCTCAAGTGGTTTTCCTTTGGGCTTGTCTAGGTATTCGTTATCCTCAACAGCTGTTCGTTATCCCATGTAGATCCAAGTGTTCTAAACCAGTGGTTTGATACCATTTTAGATACCTCTGTTAATAACATACCTACATAGGGCATCCCACCTTTCCTAAGAATTTCATGCTTCTAGGTTGTAACTTTCCCTTTACTTGGTGTGATCAAGGATTTATTCTGATTCTTGGAGTTTGCATGGTCTAAATAGGTTCTTGTAGGAAACATCATAGGTTTTACATTTATCCTTAGCTTTGATTCATAAATGTTATTACCATTATTTCCCTTGTTTTATGATATTCAAGAAACAACATTGAGTCTATCCCTATGCTGTAGTTTTGGCATATAATCTTCTCCATAAGTCTGTCACTTATATCTATAATTTAATATAATACCTCAAGTGGTTTTCCTTTGGGCCTGTCTAGGAATTTCCTAATATGCAAGACATAAATCTAATTTCTTTTTACAGTGTATATTTTTTTTAACCCTTCCCATCAACCATTCAAATGCCCATCAATCTAGTGAACAACCATTTAGCTTTAAAAGTTATCCATATTTCTATTAACCTTGAAAACATGTAGACAGTAAGATTGATATGACATTGTTGGGTGGGATAATAACCTTCTCTTAAAGGTTATAATGATTGGTAGTAAAGCCTACAAGATATTCATTTCTATCAATTTTCTTAAAAAGGCACTACCATCCTAAGCAACCTTATTTTATGAACTTGTGCATGATTTAATATACCTTACATGTAACATCAGTAGTAATGAATTGAAATCACTACTTGAACAAATGCATTAAGGAATGGATGAACCAACAACCATACCATATAGATGATACAAATTTATGGGGGATGTTCCACCTATCTGTAGTAGATCGATAAGACAAATCTCTTTACCAACACACTCCGAAGCCTTGGGTTGTGATTTTATAGAGATGACTTCCTCAAGCCTATTTTAACTCTGTGGATTTTCACTTTCAAGTATTAGATGGTGGTATTCACAGATCAAGCTCAACCTTTCACTTATTCTCTCACAACATGAGACTCCTCTCTCTTCCTTGGGTACTTATAAATTCATCGTTGATCCTTCGTAGCCTCATAACATGTGGAAAATCTTCCACTAACAACTATTTATTTCCTAGGACTTGTTCCACCATGAGGCCATATCCCCTTTGTGCTACATGCCCCCTTAAGATATGTTGTTTATCCCCCTTCCAAATTTATTTTTAGAGAATAAAAATTGCTCGACTCTGCATTTGCCATTCATAGCTTGTCATCAGTCAAGCAGATCCACCTCATATAAAATCAAAATCCATACTCACAAACATCGCACATCAAATTGTATCTATTTAATTATTGTTAATAAAATAAAATTGTCTACAATATTTATTACAATATTATTTTTGAAATTTAAAGTTTTGAGACCTTTCAAACATAATTAAAATTATGTTTTCTTCAAAGGAATCCTTTTCTTCTCTACATGCATACTCAGGTCCTCCCATTCTCATGGGGGATAATTCTGCAGTTGCAGCAACTGGACAAGGAAGAGTGCAATTGGAAGATGGAAGTTTTGAAAATGTCTTGCATATTCCAAGGCTTTCTGTGAATCTTCTCTCAGTGTATCAGATGACACACACAGGCAGCGGAAGGAAAGTGGAATTTACCCCAGATTCCGTGAGCATTTATGACATGCAAACCAATTTGAAGATTGCATCTGGCAAGGTAAATGATCAATCTCGTCTGTATACATTTTCTGATTTTGTTCCTCAATCAGATTCTATTTTGCTACTTATGCATGCAAATGAAGAAAGTAGGATTTGGCACGAGAGGTTTGGGCACTTGAATTTTAGATATATGCAACAACTTAGTAAGCAAGTGATGGTCAAAGGATTGCCAACCATTGAATTTTCAGATGGTGTTTGTAATGGATGTGCTCTTGGCAAGCATCCACAAGAAAAATTCGAGAAGGGGCATGCATGGAGAGCCTCTTCACCTTTGTAACTTGTACACAGTGATCTCATGGGTCCATTTCTGGTGCTTTCAGTGAGCAAAGAAAGATATGTGTTGTCATTTATAGATGATTACACGAGATTCACTTGGGTTTACTTCTTGAAACTCAAGTCTGAAGTTTTTCAACATATAAATATTTTCAAAGCGCATGCGGAAAATCAGTCTGGAAAATTCATCAAGATACTCCGCACAGATAATGGGACGGAATATGTCAACAAAGATATAAAGAATCTTTGTGATGAAGCAGACATACAGTTGCAACATACAGTTCCTTACACTCCACAGCAAAATGGCATGGCTGAAAGGAAAAATCGATCTTTGAAAGAGATGGCTAATTGCATGTTGAATGCAAGATCTCTTCCGTTGAAATTGTGGGCCGAAGCTATTAATTGTGCCTCATACATCCAGAATAGATCTCTTCATAAATCTGTTACTGTAAAAACACCTTTTGAGGCTTGGACTGGCATGCAACCTGAAGTTAGTGATTTCCGCATTTTTGGATCTCGAGTATGGGCCCGCATTCCTCCGAAGAAGTGAAAGGTTTTGGAGCCTCAAAGCAAGGCATGCATGTTTGTTGGATATTCTGATGAAGTCAAAGGGTATAGATTGCTTGATATCCACTCTGAAGAGCTCTTTATTGAAAGGAGTGTAAATTTTGACGAAGATATTTCGCATGCACCAATAGCCAAGTTTCCATCACCACTCATTGATGAGAATGCAGATGAAACTTCAGACCAGCATTCTGATGACGATGAGTCTCTTCCTGTGACCCCTGTTAGACCACCTTTTGAGGGTTGGATTGGCTTGCAACCGGAAGTTATTCATTTCTGCATTTTTGGATCTCGAGTATGGGCCCGCATTCCTCCAGAGAAGAGAAAGGCTTTGGAGCCTCAAAAAAAAGCATGCATGTTTGTTGGATATTCTAATGAAGTCAAAGGGTACAGATTGCTTTATATCCACACTGAAGAGCTCTTTATTGAAAGGAGTGTAAAGTTTGACAAAGATATTTCGCATGCACCAGTAGATGAACTTGTTACCAAGTTTCCGTCACCACTCATTGATGAGTATGCAAATGAAACTTCATACCAGCATTCTGATGACGATGAGTCTCTTCCTGTGACCTCTGTTAGACCACCAGTTGTTGAACATCGAGATCATACTTCTGCACATAGTTCAGAAGATTCTCAACCACCTTCAACACAAAAATGGCGCAGCATGAGTGATATCCTTGATGATCCTTCCTCTATCCCTCTGTTTGAGGAAGATCCGCAAGCACTCTTAGCTATGGAGCCATCCATGCCCATGCATGCTTATA
Source organism: Pinus taeda (assembly GCA_000404065.3). Classification (NCBI taxonomy): domain Eukaryota; kingdom Viridiplantae; phylum Streptophyta; class Pinopsida; order Pinales; family Pinaceae; genus Pinus; species Pinus taeda. The sequence continues at coordinate 50,102 of APFE030452752.1, read as the reverse complement.
TGATGCATGGATCTGATCCACAAACTTAGGCAGAAGCAAATGGGCATCCTGAATGGGAAGCCGCCATGCATGAGGAATATAACTCTCTCATTGAGAACCAGACTTGGGATTTGGTTCCGCTACCTTCAAATCACATACTTGTGAGATGCAAGTGGGTTTACCAGACCAAGAAAGCATCAAATGGCCAAGTTAGTCAATATAAGGCACGATTGGTAGCAAAAGGTTTTCAGCAAGTACATGGTGTTGACTATGATGAGACTTTTGCTCCAGTGGCAAAAATGGATTCCATTCGGCTAGCTCTCTCCATTGCAGCAGCAATAGGATGGGAGGTGCATCATATGGATGTGAAGAATTCCTTTCTTCATGGTGATCTCAAGGAGGAAATCTACATGGAGCAGCCACTGGGATACATGCAGAATTCATCTCTGGTATGCAAACTAAAGAAGTCTCTCTATGGCCTCAAGTAGGCACCTAGAGCATGCTATGCGAAGATGGATTCTTATTTGTTATCTCAAAATTTTGTACGCTGCAAATCTAATTCCAATGTTTATTTTCTGAAGAAAATTGACTCCTTGTTGATCATAGTACTCTACGTAGATGATCTTTTTATAACGGGTAGTTCAGCTTCTGTCATTACTAACATCAAAACTGCATTGCATAAGCGGTTTTCTATGACCGACATGGGCTTGCTAAATTTCTTCCTTGGACTAGAGATCCGTCAGCGTGATTCTGGCATTACCATTTCTCAACCAAAATATGCGAGAGATCTTTTGGCACGATTTCACATGAGTGACTGCAAGCCAGCAACCACACCTTTCTTATCAGGGATAAAGCTTGAGAATGGAAACGACACACCATTGGTTGATTGCACATTGTATCGCTAGCTTGTGGGAAGTCTTCTTTATCTCACTCATTCCATTCTTGATCTCTCCTATGTTGTCGGAGCAGTTTCCAGATACATGCAGGAGCCACATGAGTTACACTAGAATGCTGCAAAGCGCATCCTTCGATATGTCCAGGGGACAATCACCTATGGGATTCATTATGCAGCCAATTGTTCTTTGAATCTCATCGAGTTCATAGATTCAGACTGGGCTGGTGACACCATTGATCGTAAGTCTACTTCTGGTTATGTACTTAGTTTGGGATCCGGCCCAATTTGTTGGTCAAGTAAGAAGCAGGCTGCCATTGCTTTATCATCAGCAGAGGCTGAGTATAGAGGAGCAGTCAATGCCACTATTCAGGCAATTTGGCTACAACATTTCCTATTTGAGCTTGGGATTAGTGTCCATCATCCAACTGTCATCTGGTGCGGTAATCAAAATACACTAAAGTTTTGCAGAGATCCAGTGTAGCGATAGCATACCAAACACATCGAGATCCACATGCACTTCATTAGAGAACTCATTCATGATGGGATCTTCGATCTTCAGTACTGTCCTAGTTCCGAGCAGATTGCTGACATCTTCACCAAGACTTTCACTGAGCAGAAGTTTCGATTCCTGCGAGATCGTCTCGAGGTGAAGGACACGACTGCCTAGCAGTTGTCTTTTCTCTACTTTTGCATTATATTTTGAGGGGGGTTTTCTTCCCACTGGGTTTTCCCTCTTTCCTACTTTTTATGCATTGTATATGGGTACCTAAAATGGCCGTGTTTTCGGGACTCATTCATTTTGCATCACACTCACCTAAGTTATACTTAAGGGGGGGTGTTGGTGTACATGCACTTAGACTAGCTGTGTTGGTGTACATGCACCTAGATTAGCTCCAGTTAACTTGTTGCTTGCATGTGGCAGATGTACACATTAACATAAGATAAAGCACACTTAGCTTTAGTTAGCTTTTGTTATTGCATGTAAAACTAAGCTTAACTTAGTTGCTTTTATGTATTTATTCTGAAACTAATATTGTAGAATTGAAACTTTTCATTCTTTTCTCAATTCTTGCTCGCTTCCTTCCTTCTCTTGCAAGCTTGTTTATTGTTTTGCAGATCTAGATCAATGTATCTCAAAAATCTTACACTGATCGTTAATATAAATTTTCGCATTGCACACAATTTAATTCGGTTCTATTTGTATTTCTCAGTGTTATCTTAGATATTTATACAATTAAAGCAATCATAACTGTGTTCCATAAACCTTCAAAACTTCAAAATTGGTGTGGCGAAAAGCATAGTGCATTGTTTCTATAGGCACAAAAACGCTTCTCTTAGTCTGAGAATGTAAGTTAAGTAGAACTGAAAATCAGAGAAATCAGAGAATCACTCATCCGTATAGAATAGCCAAAATTAGGGATGGTTTGAATCGATTTCAATACAGAGATGACGCCGAGGGGCAAAGAACATAAGGATTCCAGTAGAAGTCAAGTGAAGCAGAAAATTCAGAGGAACTTCTCATAAAAAGGATCCAAAAGAGAAATGAACAGAGTGAAGGTGATTTTTAATTTTGAATGTTTCATACATTGAAATTCTTGGTTAGAACTATATAGTTAACACAAAATTTGCTGCTAATACAAGAGCTGTATACTTGACACAAAATTCGCTACAACTGTATTAATAATGGGTATTAACTAGTCATTCTCAGTAAACGTGCAAAGTTACAACTAATAAATGAAAGATTTGGAAAGATCATCTTTAATTAAGCATATCTAACTATAGGAATTTATGCTTTGTGTTTTGTTATAGGAATTCATGCTTTCTGTTTAGTTATACAGTTAAATCTTTTTAAGCACAGTAGACAATGAAATGATTTGGAAAAGGTTATTTTTATGGAATTGTAGATATTGATCTGATGAGTCATAGTAAACAATGAGGTTTTCGGGGGGCATTTGAATCGTGTGTTTTCGGGGGGCATTTGAATCGTGTGTTTTCGGGGGGGCTTGCGACGTAAATTCCATATTTATTAAAATTGGGGTTATTTCAATTTTTGGTTATGACATCTCGTTTATGGCTAGAATAAAATACACTAGCTTTTGGAGGGGGAGACAAATATTCACGGGATATCGTCAAAATTGTTTCTATTAGTTTAACATGAGGTTAAATCACAAAAATTTAGGAAAGATGTCTTCTCTTAAAACATTTCTTCTCATTTCAGTCAGATATTTATGTGGGGGTATATCACATTGGATAAGCCAAATGGAATGCAAGAAGAAAAATGTGGGTGGGTGGCGCAAATTTAGTTGCAATATGAGAAACCTTGTATGCAGAATATTTTATTGGCTTTCTGCAATGAATTTTTGAGGGATATGGCATTCATTATGGTTTCGTTTGACAAAATAACGTAGAGGGCACTTTCCTAGATAATATTTTCCTTTTACAACAGTTTGTTCGATTTTCTTTGGAAGATCCATAATGTCGAATTTGCATGTAAATCTGAACATTCCAAGCACTGCGACACATGATTGATGTTGTTCGAACAGAGCGAGAAATTGAGTTTCACAGTAAATGTAGGTTGAAGTTTGAGGTTGTTTAATGAGGTTGCTGTTGAAATTAAAATTCTCTTACATTTGAAAATTTACTTTCGGTAAGTTTGAATTCCAGTAATTTTGAACTACGAAATTTAAGCTTTAATTACGAAGAATTTACGTTGTTTCCATTAAAATTTAACGTTTTAACCATTTATGTCGGCTACATTTGAGGATTTGGATAATTTTTGACATTGCATTTGGTATTTTGTATTTGATGGTTAAAGTATTTTGCTTTGATGCGAAAATTTAGCGCCTTGAGTTGTTTTATCGACTACATTTGAGGATTTGTACCATTTCGTATTTAATGTTTGACCGTTAAAGTATTTTGCTTTCTCGTCAAAATATTTGATTTCTTATTTTGAGCGTTGGGCATTTTTGAGTTTGAGGTTTCTTCTGAACGAAAAATCTGATTTCAAGATATTTGATTGACTCTAATGTTATATATGCTTTCTAACGATTACAATGAGAGTTGTGATTTTAAGAAATTGCGGTAGTCCTTGCCGGGCTCTGCCACAACAACACAATACAAACGTTATATTGTCCAAGTGCATACATGTTGTACACAAATTGCACAAATTGCGTTAATTTAGATCATGGTTCTGTTCTAGTAATTCAATATGATAACACTTCAGGAAATTAAAAGAAGAAAGATCAAGAAATCAAATACCTATTGAAACTACTTCACAGGGGTAAAGCTCTGAAGCATCTGGGCACCTGCATCTATCAGGTGGGATCCCACGGTGCGTGGCTTCCCTGGCATTGCCTATTCTGGACTTTAGAATATATGCATGAGAGTTTGCTTCTGCAGCAGCAGGATTATGTTTATCTCTCACCAATTTGCATATTTTTAGTGCACGTTATTTCACATGATTGTTGAAATCTTTGTAGTGTGATGAATCACATGCAGTAGAAACACATTTCAATAAGCACTGAAGTAATTTTAAATATGATCAATTTTTCTTTAGCGAGACTCAATTTACCCATTTTGTGTTTACAATGAAATTTATTTCTAAAAAGTTCTCCACCCAGTCCTTGCAAGCATATGACTCGTAGTCACAGCTCAATAAATCATTAAATATGAATCTGCTGCAATTTACAAAGCAAAATAATAGAATATCAAAACAATTGGCCTTCAAACTACCAATCATGTAGAGGAACCTGAAATCATAAGCACATTCGGTGAAATCCAAAAAATGAATTCTAATTTTTCTATGTCAGACTAAATGATCATTGAAACAATTAAAATATATACAAGTGAAGTGCGCCACATGGCGAATGACACTTGCCATGCCACTCCTATGAAACTGGAAACTAATCCATAATTACTTGGATTGCATATGTCATCTCACAAATCAACACAATGAGAAGTGTACCACAGTGCAACTCTAGGAGACTCGAGCCTCTACCCAATGATAAAGTTCTAAACATTTAGGATGTGACCAAATAGGTCAGTATTGAAGGTTTGAGAAATGTGAGTAACCACCCATATAAATATAAATTAAAATTTGGAAAAAAATAAGTAATGTAAATGCTAAAAGAAGAAGTATAATATTTCAAGGATCACCGTAATGCAATTGGTTTGAGTTTTCACAAAACGTTTATTACAAAAGTTTCTCTGAGGATTTGCTAATTTGTTTGCACCATAAGAACTAAGATGCCTGAACCTAAAAGGGAAAAGGTAAGAACAGAATACCCGACAAGCTCAGACTAAGAAACAGGTCAAGAATCAATCCAAATTAGAGTTTCCAAGAAATGTCTCTTTCCTCAATTTAACCAAAAACCTCAAAAGAAAGATTAAACTTACCATATGTCTAAACACACAATGTGGGTTCAAACAGTTCCCTGACAACCAATACCAGCACTGTCTTGGATTGATTCTTGCACTCTCGCTATGCCAATATTCACATTCATTTCCCTGGAGGAACATATTTAAAAGTTATGTATCCATTCAAAGCATTACACAAAATTTTAGAATACAAAACTAGTTCAGTTTCGAATGATCCTGATTCCTAACATGACTTGGCTCTCTTAAGATGATTTAATACAGTGATTATACAACCCTATAACACTAATCGGTGCAAAAACCAGCTTAATTGCCACAATCTGCCTTAAAAGTCCCCATGAACTAGTTTTACCACATAAAGGTTATTAGCGCGGCTTGACAAGAGAGATTGACTGAAACAATATATATTCTAAACAAACAAAATAGGGTTATAGGGGGATTGAAGGGTTTTAAGGGTTTAAAAATGAATTGTGTGCGTGGAACTACCAGAAAACATGTCTTTCAAGATCATTGAACCGAATAGCGTAAATTGGACTAAATTTGATGTAATGCACACTAGTTAGATTACAATTACCGCAAATTTCTCCTATTATAGGGGGGTTGAAGGGTTTTAACGTTTAAAAACGAATTGTGTGCGTCGGACTACCAGAAAACATGATTTTCAAGATCACAGAACCAAATAGCGCAAATTGGACTAAATTTTATGTAACGCACACTAGTTAGATTATAATTAGTGCAAATTTCTCCTATTACTTGCAAAATTTCGAAGTTCCCATAGTTTAAAATTTCCTTAATCACTCTGTGCGAACTAGTCCTGAAACAGAAAATGGGTATTTGAATAATGCCAGGACGTACCTTCTTGCAGGTTAACAGTGATGCTAAGAAGTAAACACAGTCAGTATTCCGCTTCTATGCTTCCTCCTGAAACTTAGCTTCCTGAAACACCTGAAACATTTGCTAACATGCGCGGGTGTTAGAACAATGTGTTTGCTAACCTGAATCTCCAATGTGTTTGCTAACCTGAATGAAGATAGAGGGCGGTGAAATGAAGACATGTTGATAGCTGTAAACAATGGTGTCAGTGAATGATGACAAGTATAAGGGTGTTGTGGTTTATGCAAGGTCCACACACGAATTTTGAAACTTAGGATAAATTAAGTTTCCCACACTAAACTAACATTGGGCAAGTGATGCGGGTAATAAGAGGGTAAATAGAAAACTTTGGCTAAATTTTTTTTGCAGAGAAACTGCCGAGCGTAAACTTTGGTTAAAGAGTAAATAACAAGTACAAATTTATGGTCAACGCATCAATTAATAGCCAGTCAACTGTGGATCGAACGCTAATAGTCCCAGGCAGGGACTAATAATGTCCAAAGTCAATCATTATTTGACTATGAAACTATTACTCATTGGAGCTTCCATCAGCATTGGGTGACTTTAAAGTCGGATTTACGATATCTGAGTGGTGCCTGCATGTGATACAGAATCGGCCATGAAACTCGTCCCATCAAAGAGAAAAATCTGAAACCCAGGAAATAAATAAAAATACGAGTTGTTTTACCTGCAACTTAATAAAACACTACTAATACTTTGAAACTATTATTCATTGTTCCAGTGGCATTGGGTGACTTTAAAGACGGATTCACGATATCTAAGTGGTGCCTGCTTGTGATACAAAATATGCCATGGAACTCGTCCCATCAAGATAAAATATCACACAGCAACATATTATCTATTATTGATGAATGAGGAAATTACACACATATTTATACAATTAATAGTCTCAAGATAGGAATTCTATCTTGGACGTACACTAGTGTGGTTGAGAGATTCTCTCAAACACACACTAAACTAGGAGAAACTAAATTCCTATTATGTAGGAACAAACTCCTCAAATGGAGAATTACAACCATAGACAAGTAGGAATTCATTATTTCTAACTCCCCCCCTTAATGACTACTTGTCATGATAGTCAAATCCACCGCCATCAGGGGAATTACATGTAAAGAACTTCCAAAAAACAAAGAGAGATCACTTCCAGAAAAGAAAGAGAGATCAATGCCTTTATTTGGAGATTCATGTCCAAATAACAATCGAAAACAGTTGCACTGATTGCGCCTTTTGACACAACTGTTAGATACAAAAGTACGTCGATCCTCTTGTGCTCAGACACACCAATATCAGAGACCGTGAGCCAGGTGTTACTGCATTCCACCTGCTCCTATGAGCACAAAGCTCCTATGTACACGTTAGCCACTCAAACAATATGCCACCACCGGGCAAGTCCGATCTACCACCACCGGGCAAGTCCAATCTACCACCATTGGGCAAATCCGCCAACTTCAATATGCCACCACCGTGCAAGTCCGATTTACCACCACCGACCAAATCCGCCAACTTCAATATGCCACCACCGGGTAAGTCCGATTTACCACCTCCGGGAAAATCCGAAACTTAAATGTGCCACCTCCGGGCAAATCCTGTAGTCACTAAGACTCTATATGTGATTTCTGGCTCACCATCACTTTACAGTGACAAAAGATGTTTTCAGGCTTACCATAAACCATTACATTTTAAGATCACCACGAACATTCAAATGCCTTTACAAGGCTTACATTCCATACTTCAACATTTGGAATTTCTGGGTACATACAATGACTATTACAACATGCTAGGGAGTCTATTCCACAAACCACACTGACTCAAACAAATATCTATTTTACTGTCCAACATAAATGTTGTCACTGCTCCTTTACCTCCTCTTTTCGATTGTTCATATCGTCTTCAACATTATCTTTGGCATCTGTCTAATAGTTATCTTTGATTTCCATATTCCACACAAGTGATTGGTTAGAGTAGCCAATTCTATCCAAATCACTACACATCATATTGAGTTGGCTAGACTCAATATATTAATCAATTCCAAGACAATTCTATTATCTATAAACAACATGATATTCTTTACAGACAATTGAGAAACATATTTCATTTATCATGACCAAAGATTTCTATGATTACCATCCCGGAAATCTTAAGGAGTCATGGGAGCTCCAAATTCGTGACACCTCATGGGTTGAAGTCAAACTGATCAACCATTGTTGCACGCGACACCAGTCCACGCCATTGCTCCAGATCTTGGAATACACTTTCCAACAACTCAAAATAAATAAAATTAGGCAGAATTAGAGCTTGTATCACAGAGAGCAAATCCTTCTCGAATGGCATCACCAAAGTCTTCTGACCCTTAATACATTCTACAAGCTTTAAAATGTTGGTACTGTCACTGCTATAAGAACTGCCATCTTGCCCAAAGCTTCCATTCTCCATGAAATCTTGCACCATAGCGGCTTTTGTAATAGTGCGGAAACGCTCTTGACCAGCAATGTCCCAAATCTACAATTTGATACGCTTCTCATCAAGCTCAATAGTCCTAATCTTAAAGTCGATCCCTATCGTAGTTATGAAACACGACAACAATGGTGAGCAACGTCATGATCCTGAGAACCTCCCTGTCACTGTAGGTCCTGTTGAGTAGCACCAGGGGCTCCATCTTGAGAAGATAAAGGAAGATCCAGCCCCCCAGCAGAGCAACAAGGAGGAACAATGATATAGGGTGCGAAACGAGGCTAACGGCCAACGCCCCGCAGAGAAGCAGCAGGTAGTTGACGCGGAAATACATCCAATTCTTGCGGATCCTACTGCTCGCCTCCGCCAGCAACTCCGACTTCGTGAAGGCACTCCGATCCACCATCTCCAGCCATGGCCTCCGCTGCGACAGGGAATTGCGGGCACCTTCTGAGATCTGGGCTAAGAACGCTCAAGTTGCGGGTGTCATGGCAATCGATCCACGCCCAATTTCTCTTGAAAAATGTGCCTCATAGATTTACCAAAAGCCTCAGAGATACGAGACTATTAAAAGCATCCATTATTCATCCTGACAGGGTTCGAATACTATAACTGAAAATTTCAACATTACTTCGAAGGGAATTCATATAATTCTTGCAGTTACCCATCTTCCATGGCTGCGTCATCCTCTCAATGATCTAGCCGTGCAGACAAACCCATCATATTTCAGGCAAATATTTGCACATACCTTGTGATATCAGCATCATAACAAACCACCTTAGATCCATCTGAAGAGAACAAGCCGTGATGATTCCTGCACAAATCTCTGACTTCATGAGCAGATCCACGAACTAGAACTGCTTTCTGATGGACACACACAAAAAAATTTAATAAAGGTATACACACTCAGTAATTTATTTCTCTATGCCCAGGAAAGGCTAGATAAAATATCACACAACAATATATTCTCTATTATTGATGAATGAGGAAATTACACACATATTTATACAATCAATAGTCTCAAGATATGAATTCTATCTTGGACGTACACTAGTGTGGTTGAGAGATTCTCTCAACCACACACTAAACTAGGAGAAACTAAATTCCTATTATGTAGGAACAAACTCCTCAAATGGAGAATTACAACCATAGACCAGTAGGAATTAATTATTTCTAACTCACCAAAATTTGACAACTTCATTGTATCGGTTGTCTCCACCTCAAAAAATCGATCCAAACACTCGTGAGTGCATAAGTTTCACCCTTCCTTCTCCACCTGAGGAAATTGCTTTCTAACTCAAAAATGCTCCAAAGAAGCTCAAACTACAAATCTCGCACTAATTACTGAAACATTAATGCTTGATATTTTGGATGTATGTTATAATTTCAAACAATAATATTAGTTGAATTTTTTCGTTGTTTTTCGGGCTACTTAGCTATTATCTATACTATTGATATAATTTTAACTTTTATACCAAATGAAACTACGATATGTAATTGAGTAGTGGGATGTAATTGAAAAAAGCGCATAGTTCTTAATATTTACCTGTTGTTAAAACCACTTAAAGGTCGAATTTATATTCATAAAATACAAGGTGTTTTATTTAGATTTAAGAGGACCTAGTGCCATGGCCCAAAAAAGAGTTACTGTTTAGTTGAATTAATTTTTTAATTTTATTTTCCGAATGTTTTATTTTAATGATAAGGAGGTTAAATATATATTATGTCTAAATGGTTTTATTCCACACATCTTTGTCCCTTCACTTTTTGTTATCCTCTTTTACCAGAATTTTTTTCAAATCAATAATCTTTACCCCACAAAATGTCTTAAGAGAATATACTAATTTTACTGTGTGAATTTTGAGACATTAAAATAATCATAAAATAGTGCTAATAAATTTGTAAATTTTAAAACTATTTCAAAAGTTAAATGAAAAATAGAAATCAACTGATTATATTGATTTCTGTTCGTAATATTTCAAATTATAGATTAAAACTAAATTCAACTTGAAATTGTAAATATTATAAATATAAGCCTTAAATCCTATAAAAAAAAATTTAATCTTCTTATTATTGAAACTTATAAAAAGTTAATAAAATATCAAGTGAGCAAAGTTAGTGGTAC
>APFE030452752.1:23237-38701 GCA_000404065.3 Pinus taeda | reverse complement strand
AATATGATTAGTTACAATTCCATGGGCCAAAACCATGACTTATAAATACCCCATTCCCAAAAACCATAACTTATTTCACAACCAAAATATTTTATAGCAATATGACAAAAAATTTAACCATGGAGATTGACCCCCATATTACAGTTGATATTATTAACTTGTAAATACACCCTTGTTACAATATCATGTGCCAATACCATGACTTACCAATACAACATACCCTGAAAGGCATGAATTATTTCACAATAAAAATATTTTATTAAAACACGAAAAGTTTCTTAGCCAGGGAAATTCACCCACACTTTACTAGATATATTATTAACTTGTAAATAATATTTTTGATAATACCATGGGCTAATACCATGGCTTATCACGAGATCTTTAACCATAGATATTCACCCACGCTTTTCCATTCATATTATGAACATGTGAATAGATTTTGTTACAATACCATGGGCCAATACCATGGCTTTTCAATACTACATGCCAAAAAATCATAACTTATTTCGCATTCAAATTTTTTTATAACAATATGACAAGATTCTTAACTATGAATATTTGCCCCCACTTGAAAATGGATATTATTAATTTGCAAATATGGTTTGTATAATACCATGGGCCAATACCATGAATTATGAGTACCACATGCCCAAAAACCATAAGTTATTTCACAATCAAAATATCTTATATTAATTTAATTTGATAACATTTTTTCAATCGAATCTAAAAGGAAAAATGTTATAAGTAGTTTTGAGATATATCTAAACCCTCTATTCTCACGACTGACTAAAAATATTTCTATAGAACTTAAATCGAGGTTTTAATAAAAGTAAAAATGAGAATACGTTTATGTATAATGATGTGAACTTTATATAATATAAATGATGTTATGAAGAAACAACATAGATCCATCCTAATTTCTATAGGAATTAAATCAAGGTTTTAATAAAATTAAAAATGAGAATACCTTTATGTATAATGATATGAACTTTATATAATATAAATGATGTTATTAAGAAACAACATAGATCCACCCTAACTAAGGATCCAAGCCATGAGAGCATGCAAAGTGACTAACAATAATAATAGAGCAAAGATAGAGCATGATTTGTTTAAGTTTTTCATTATTTTATTTTCTTTGACATGATTTATCCATAATATAGGTTTAATATTTTACAACCAATTCAACCTTTTTAATTTAGATACTTCCTTAAACAAAATAAAACCTGATCAAATCTAAGAGAGGTAAGAAGGGGATAGTAACAAAGTTGGATGGCAGAGAGAGAAGGGGAGGGGGGGAGAGCGACGAAATAACAAAGGCATAGAGAGATAGACGTGGAGAGAAAGAAGGAGTGGCAAAGGGAGAGATTGAGAGAAAGTGAGGGAGAGAGGAGAGGAGGGTAGAGAAGAGGAGAGGAAGGAGATAGGGAGAGCGCTGAAAAATGTAATTAGGTTCGTTCTTCATAATGACTCATGTACTCTTGATATTTTATATTTGATGTAAAAATAAAAAGGAGAAAAATAGCTATTATTTTATAAGCACGAGTTTCATGCTCAAGTTAATCAGGTCAAGCATGTTCTTCATGCTTTTAGGTCTTTTCAAGTCAAAATATTAATTTTCATAAATCAACAGAGTCGTTGTTATGCATATAATATCCGAATGGCCATTTTGCATCAAAAGAGAAGATTTACTTTTGTGTTTAAAGTGTCAAAAGAGTCCTCCAAGACCAAGTCGGCCTATCCTGAAAAACTCATACTAGGAAGGCTTATTCGACCACATGGAAATTTATATATAGAAGTGAAATTCTTCTTCATTTAACACCTTCAATTAGTTAGCTTGATCTGCAATAGAAACAATAAGAAAGGAAGTGTGAAGAGAAGAAGAATCCTTAGCGAAGGAAGGAAGACCTAATTCTTAAGTATTTCTGCTGACACGTGCAAAAAGGAAACCTACAGTTGAGGTCCCAAAATATGATTTGACCAACAAATAGAAGTTTGAGTTTCAATGACTTTGTTGACTTAAGCTGATATGAAAAATTGTTTCTTGGAAGGATGACTTAGTGCTTGGATTGAATATTTCTCTTGGTTTAAAGGTCTTGAAACTCTCATTTTGTCTTGGTTCTATAAGAGGAATAGCATTTTAATTTGGTTTTCCCCTAGGAGAGGGGTTTTCCCTAGCTGAGATCCTACATACTATGTTCTATTGTTGTTGTGATCTTCATGTTATTTACGGTTTGTTAGTTGCTTGATGAAAATAAGACATAAGAAGACAATATAGTTAAAAATTATTACAAGTTGTTATCAAAGTAAGAAAATATTATATGCCTTTTGATTTTCTAACTGAGAGAAGGGGAAGAGAGAGAGAGGGAGACACAAAAAACAAGGAGAGAGTGAGAAGGAGAGAGGGATTGAGATAATGAAAGAGCTAGAGGGAAGAGGGAGAGAGCAAGTGATGGCGGGGAGAGATAGAGGGGTATGGGAGAGAAAGGGAGGGGGAGGAAGGAAGAGAAGACCCAAAAGGGAGAAGGGGAGAGAGATGGAGTTTGAGTGGGAGAGAGAGGGATGGAAAAAGAATGACGTAGAGGGAGAAAGGTGGACAGAGAGAGGGAGTGACAAGGGAAAGATGGAAAGAGAGTGAGGGAGAGAGGAGGAAAGGGAGAGAGAAGGAGAGATAAAGAACTGTATTTGTAGTTTGTAATATAAAAATAGCTTTGCATTTTTGTTTGAGATGATAATGTTAATGACAATTTTGTCTAGTTAGAAATAAACTATTAGAGGTGAGAAAAATATGTAACATAAGGGAAGGAAAAGTACTATATCGAGACAAATGATTTACAAAAAAAAAAAAATAGTAAAAAAGGGAGGTGTGACACATGAACATATTTGACACGAGATAAGAACTAAGAAACCTTGTTGAGAGGAAAACCTAGTTGGAAGGTGAGTCTCCCCTATTCTCTTTCCCTAATAACAAAATGGCCGTGAGTACAAAGAATTATGGCTTGTGGTCGATGGGCTACTATAGTGCACAAATCATCTTCGTGTTCTCTATCTCCTTGTTGGGTGAAAATGTGTTTGTTTAATTATGTTGTAGTACTTTCCCAACTATTTAATTTTTCAATCTGAGGTCCATAGACTTACGAGACACATGCACTATATATGCAGGACTGAAGTGAAACTAATTTAGTCTAAATTACTGGAATTAAATTAACCTAAGAAGTCATTGAAACACTAACTAGGAAAGTAGGAAATTGCATAAAGGAAAAGGAATGCAACATGTGAAGAAGTTGAATGACAAACAACATATGTGAGCTCATAACAATAAAACTATCTTATATTAGAAGATTTAAATTACAAATCATGAAGCATAACAAAAGATGAAAAACTAAGAATTCCCATTATTCATTATTCATTCTCCCCTTATTCAAATGAAGAGAGAGCACTCTCTTATATACATGAGGAAGATAACCTTCCCATAATTAAATATCCAATATTCTCTCAAGCACTCTCAGCTAATTTCCCATTATTACAAGATATGATCCCACAAATCTCTCAAGCATTTTCAAAAACTTTCCCATTATTACAAAATATGATCCCTTTGAATCCTCCATAAATCTCTCACATATCTTGGATAAGATATGCCAACCCAATCCTCCATGCTTTTCTCCTTAGGAATTTGATAGATACGTCAACCAAATCCTCCATGATTTTTTCCTTAGGAATTGGATTACATAATTATCTTGTTAACATGGCGGAGGAGATATGGATAAGTCCTTTGGAATTAATTCTCCACACATTTCCTACACATCACAAAACTCACATATTCTTGAGATATATATAAAAATATGTACATTTTATAATAATTAAACCTAAATTCACTTATAATACAAAAATGAATAAAATGGAAAATAAGAAGGTGAAACCCAAATATATGTATGAAAATGATATGATAAAAGGTTAATGGGATGATGAAATGTAGGGAATAGTGAAGAAAAAGGTGGATGAAAATATGGCATTTTTGAGTCTCAACATCCTCCCCAACTGAACTTGTTGCATTTCCTCATGCAACCATGCATGGGTCTCTTTAAGAACATTTGGCATCTTGAACTTTGGCTTTACATGATGATGTCTATAGTAATGAATGTTTCCAAGATATGTGAAAGACATGAGTAACAATTTACTTTTTCTTATGGTTGGTTCTTGTGTGACAACCATGAATACAAAGAATGTTGGTTCTTGTGTTAACAACATTCATTTAATTTTTTGTTCTCTTCTCTTCAATAATAATGTAAACACTCACTGGAAATCATAAGCTATCAATGTGCATAAGAAAGCCTTTTCATAATATTAATGAAACATGCCAATATTGCGTATGAAGCAAAGTGCAACAAAGTATCATCGGAAAATAAATGTTGGTGAATGGTAAATGGAGTGATAGTGGTGAAGAAATGGATTCATGGAAGTGAAGATGTAGTGTGGTGTAGTTCTCTCGCCCCCAACTGAATTGGTTGCATGGCTCATGAAAGGAAATGTAGCATGGTGAGGGAATTTTCCACAATATTCAATTTAGCATATAAGGAATTGCATGATTAAATATTAGAAAACAACATACCTCTACTTACCCAAGAATGATGAACTATGCAATAGGAATGTAGCTGTTGCTGCTGCTGGATCAGGAAAATGTGACTGATGTAATTGGATCTTGGGAAATGAAGGAATCTGAATTGCTGATGCTAAATCATGGAAAATATAAATGCTGAAAGTGGAACTATGGTACTCTCATAGATCAGAATGCATGTTTCTGTAACTGCTGAGGGAGTCGTGAAAAAGTGTATAGTCTTCACCAACTACAAACCCGATGGTACAATTCTAAACATGCAAATGAATTTGTCAATGTCGAGCATGAATAGAAATCATTGGATTACCGGCCATTGATGTATGTCGTTAACCAATGCGAAGCAACTCACCATTGATGTCAATGAATGCCAAGGTACCGAAGTACATCTTGCGAAGTGCGAATGGATGTGTCGAGGTCGAGCCACTTGCAAGATCTAAAGATCAAGGGACATTGATGTATTCTCATGATCGCCAACGAGAGAATTTTCCATTAAGGCATGCAAGCCTCTAGGTACTGAAAAGGAACTCTAGTCTATTTTCTAGATAAGGTGCTGATGTCGATGGGGAAAGACTTGTTGAAAGGTGGGTATTAAGGAATCCCACATCACTCAACGTGAGTTTGTACAAAGAGATTTGGTAGGACTATAAATGGAAAGAACTCACTGACAAGCAGTGTGGATCAGCATGGATAGCAAATCAAGGCAATGTAATCATGGAAAGGGAATGAGTTTTATTCAGAAGGCAAACTAGAAGGCAAAACTAAACTAAAAATGATAAAGGGATGTATGCGATTCAGAAAAATAGGCGTGCATGAAGTCATGAAAGATAAGGAAATGGAAGATGGGATGCAACACAAGGACGGTCTAGGCGTTTGGAAAAAAAAATGTGAGTAGTCATGATGCAAAAGGATCTTTGTGTAGTGGAAAATGTGATGATATGTGCAGTGAAGAATTAGTTCCTTCAAGCGTCCAATGATGCATGTTTCATTGTGATTTCGAAAAATCACTTTTGCATTAGATTGTCTTCACTCAAAACTTAACACCATTCCTACATAAAAATTGTCACCTTTGTGTGCCATCTCCATCGATCATTCCTGTATGAAGTGACTCAAAAACAAATTAGCTCATTTTCAAGAATTTATGAAATGTCCATTTTTTAAATTATTTTCCGAAATTACTCTAATTGTGGATGAAAAAGGTGTCGCATTGTAATGTTGAGATTTCTGCATAAGCTTCTCGTTGACCTACACATAACACCAATCTCATTTCACTTGTTAGTATATGCATCATAACTCTTGCCCACAAATTCACAAAAAAATTCCAACATAATTTTATTTCCTCCCAACTAGAAATATTGCATGTCCCCATGCAATGTACTCATTGATTGTGCAATACTTTTTCAAAATGTTTTTAGTGGTTTGCAGAAAAATTGATTTAAAACATTTCAAAAGGCTTTTGCATCTTTTTGGGGAAGTAGTTGGTGTTATGAATGAGGGAAATTTTATTATTTTTTTTGAATCAATAAATATATGAGCAACTTACCAATATATCTTCTAATATTCTAATAAATCCAAGTCGGAAAAATCGAAGTTATATACCATGATATGGAACACTAAGTGAATTCACAGCTCTGACATACACTGAAATTTATAAAAATATTGTTACGGATGAATAGAAAGCACAACTCCATATGTCAAAGGAGCATTCTTCAAAATCTATAGGTTTCATCCGACTACATGATTGTGCAAGAACATCTACTTGAGTCTTCAAGTGTCTTATTGTTCTCCAGGATTCTCTGCGCATTAATGAGTTTCATGTCATTTATTGTTTTAGGAGCATTTTCTTTGCCTTGTGGCCACTTTGCAAGTATGCTTTCCTTGAGAGTGGCGATTGTAGCATTCGGTGCATATTTGTGAGGACCAATGTCAGTACCATCATTGATTCGAAACTTTAGTTCCAGCAATTCCCCTCCTGCCATTTCAATCCTTGCTAGGATATATGTGGATCTAGGCACAACATGCCTTCCAATTCTTAATCAATTTATCACAAGTGCATTTTTTAATCCTCGCTTAAGATCTCAAAGCTTTGCAGGAGTAAAAACAGTAAACAACGTAGAAGCTTTTATCTTACCAAAATACTTTGCAAGAGTAATAACTTATCTTAAACATCTGCTTATTCAATAAAAACTTTTCAAGAAACATACCCAAATTCCAAGTCCTGAGGAGCACTTTCACAGCATTTTAAAACCCTCTGTAAAGTTTTGGTATGGAAGATAACATCTTAGTACTATTGAAGTCCGAATTTCTGACTTGCATTTATTGCACTGTGGAAATTAACTGCAAAAATCCATAATTTATATTTCCTCATAACAAATGCATGTTTACAATCTATATTTGATTGTTTAACATCCAAAATAGGAACACGGGATAGGATATTGAGCTAAAAACTTCAACTGCTTTGAACCTAGTATCTTCCACAACAAGTTTTACAGGATCATCATTCTTTTGATTTTATCAAATGAGCAGTAAAAGTCTATAGCTAACATTATGTCATCGCCAAAATCCTCATTGATGATCTCCTTGATGCTCTCTCCAAAATGCGTAACAGCCTCGTGTAATCTATAAATAGTGAGCACCTGCAAAAAGGTTGGGATCATAAGAGCACATCGGAGGGTGCATCATGGCTGCAATATGTGCATCATCAAGCTGAGGAACGACTGAGCATAAAGAGGCCACAATTTCTGTTTTCAATTGAGCTTGGAATGTTTTTTCAAACTGGTAGGGATCCCTAAAAAAAACCATTGTAAACGAGCCTCTGCCCGCAATTGCTAACTTAGGCAATCAATGATACAATGATACAAGTAGTTTGGTGAAAATGAATGGTATTCTTCCGTTTTATAATAAAGGCAGATGAGATAAATTTGATTATAGGTTCATAGGTTTTAAATATAAGTCTCAGTAGCACGTCACCATCTAGTTTCGTAAATCAGTTGGACCCGGTAGCGTGTTTGGAAATGGAAAAGAAGAAAAAAAATCAAGAAAAGCCAACTTTGCCCATCCATAGTGTCCAAATTCTGATTGCGTCTCAAGCAAGTAACATGTTTTGTTGAGAAAGAGAATGGAAGCTGGAGCATTCGGGATGTTCAAAATTCCATCTATACATCACAACAAGATATCAAGCAGGCAACATATTGACATTTTTAAGGGTTTTCAAATGGAATCCATAAGCTTGTTCCCAATGACAGTGCAAGGGTAGATCGAACTGGAGTGTGGAAATTGGTGTGCAGATTAATAAAAGTGAGTCACCTGCTGGTAGATCGAATTGTGGGGATGGTATTGGGTGAAGACAAATAAAAGCCAGTCAAAAGGTGGAAAGGGGTGTTAGGAGAAAGGACTCCATCAATGGCAGATTTGAGTGGGGTGGGTTAAATCACCACTAGGGTTAAGTGCGCAGTCCTCTTCCAAGATGCATTATAGTTTTTTTTTTTTTTTTTAAGTTGTTGTCTTAATTTATTTTTATTTTATTTAATGAATAACTAAAGTTTAGAAAGAAACTAAAATCTTTTAATGTTTTTTTTTTTAAACAAATGGACATAATGATTTGCATATTGAAAGATGTTTTTGATGAAGCATATTGCAAAACATGAATTTATTCTTGAAATTAGTCTAAATCATCTCTATTTTCTGATCCTCGAGATCGTACAAAGACACACGAGGAGAGCATACTTATTCTAGGTAAAAGCAAAAAGAAAAAATAAAATGAAAGCCTACCTACTCTATACTAATTTAGAATTTACAAATTATTTATGTGTAGTTAAACTTCCAATGAAGCCATTCACGTAGCAGTGACAATAATAAATTTAGTACAAGTTTTCAAATGAAAAATGAAAATATTCGAAAGTGAATGAGTCTAGTGGTTGTATCTATAAATCAACTAAATAAAAATAAAAAGACGAATCTAATCTAATACTTACCTGGAACCATTGTTCGATAAAGCTTTAATAGGCACAGTTTCTCTCACTCAGATTATGCTGTAACTCCTGTCCTTCTTCGATCTATTGTTCTTCTTCCTCGATCTCCTGTTCGAGTGATTGTTCACCATCAGATATGCAGGATTCTTTAGATGTTGAATATTCGTTTGTTTCCTGGGGAGTAGTTGAACCCTTAATTCTTGTCAAGATATCCTCTTCCAAGGAAGAAGAGATCCTGACTTCCGCTAAGATTTGAGTGAGTAGTTCCAAGCTAAAACTCATTGTTAAATCATGTTGAAAAAAGACAAAAAAATCAGCACACTAAAAATTGAATTAAAAACAAAAGGACCACATAAATAATCTTGAATTTAATACTCAATTAAACCCTTTTACAACAACTGCTCATTAATTGAGTAATCAAATTCTTCAACTACAACCATGAACCATGAATTCATCAAACACTCTTCACAGTTGTGAAAATCAAACACACTTGCAGAAATTGAAATTCAGACTACATAAATGTAAACAGACCCTACATGGCCTTATCCATAAGAGGTCGAGCCCATTACAGTATCTCAAATGCGATGCGTAGGCTGTTCCCCACGTCTTACCACCTTAACACCTCGGAGTTAGGAACATGTCTAAACACACTTGCACAAAAAAAATAAAACTAAACTTCAATCCATCATGCCTCCCCGACAACGACGCCAAAATGTTGGGTGAAAATGTCTTCATTTAATTCTGTTATTGTACTTGCCCAACTATTTAATTTTTCAATCCGAGGTCTGTAGACTTACGAGACACAAGCACTATATATGCAGGATTGAAGTGAAACTAATACCTAAGAAGGCATTGAAACACTAACTAGGAAAGCAGGAAATTGCATAAAGGAAAAGGAATGCAACATGTGAAGAAGTTGAATGACAAACAACATATGTGATCTCACAACAATAAAAATATCTTATATTACAAGATTTAAATTACAAGTCATGAAAGCATAACAAAAGATGAAAAACTAAGAATTCCCATTATTCATTCTTCCCTTATTCAAATGAAGAGAGAGCACTCTCTTATATACATGAGGAAGATAACCTTCCCATAATTACATATCCAATATTCTCTCAAGCACTCTCAACTAATTTCCCATTATTACAAGATATGATCCCACAAATCTCTCAATCATTTTCAACAACTTTCCCATTATTATAAAATATGATCCCTTTGAATCCTCCATAAATCTCTCACATATCTCGGATAAGATATGTCAACCCAATCCTCCATGCTTTTCTCCTTAGGAATTGGATAGATACGCCAACCAAATCCTCCATGATTTTCTCCTTAGGAATTGGATTGCATAATTAGCTCCCTAACATGGTGGAGGAGATATGGATAAGTCTCTTGGAATTAACTCTCCACATATTTCCTACACATCATAAAACTCACATATTCTTGAGATATATACAAAAATATGTACATTTTCTAATAATTAGACATAAATTCACTTATAATACAAAAATGAATAAAATGGAAAATAAGAAGGTGAAACCCAAATGTATGTATGAAAATGATATGATAAAAGGTTAATTGGATGATGAAATGTAGGGAATAGTGAAGAAAAAGGTGGATGAAAATCTGAAATTTTTTAGTCCCAACACTCCTATGCCTCTTGGCTAATTTTGTGCATCCATGGAACAAATGCACTCTAAATAATGGAACCCCTTTTCTTCCGAGTCGCCCGATTATACTACAACCCGATAGCCTATTAGTGGCTAGGTTTGACTACCTCATCTATTAACGATAGTTACAATATATACTTTTCTAGGATCTAGTTCACTGTAATAATGTGGCTAGTCCATTTTTCATGAATAAGGGGGGATTACATAGGATTCTCTCAAATTATTGCGGTGAAAATAGGAATGTCGAATTCTGAGTTACATAATTTTCACATACGAACTCTGATTGACAAAATTCATTCACAGTTAGAAAGGTATTTGTGGGTACAATAGGAAAAAAATGTATGATGCTGAGTAAACAAAGATTTTACCTTAAAAAAATTTCATTTAATGCCTCAAAATTGTTCGATAATGTTTTAGACCCCAATTTGACAAACTGGGTCCTACGAGTAAAAAGGGTCTCGTGAGTTAATTCTTCTAATTTTTTCATTATGAAAGCATCTAGATGGAGAAAAAAATTATAATGATCAAATCCATATCATAAATTACGGGTATTAGAATCCCTTTCCTTTGAAATGTGATATCTCCTTTTTCTTAGTAGACCTTGGCTTGCATTGTTTTGTCTTGTGACTAAATTGCTAATGACACAAATTTTATTTCTCAAAACTTTATCCATTCTTTTTTGGTTGTAAAATTCAATTTGATTCTATTATAAGGAGGGTAATAATTAGAGTTATTTTTTCTCCTTTTCATTTGCTCCCCAAAGGTAGGGTACATACATCAACGACCTTAAAAATTTGGTGGTGGTGACATCTATATTCATACTTCCTAGTTTCATATCATGAAACTCCTTGGCTTTATTATCAATGTATCTTTCACGTAAATATTTTTTCTCAAATATCCCCTTAAGATGTTTCCATGTTGTTTCATTTTTATTAGAAATTTTGGTATTCTCCCACCAAATATTGGATTCACCATTTAATTGGTATGTAGTAAGCCTAGCTTTTGGGTCATTATAATATTGATAAAGATAAAAATATTTTCCTATGTTCCTCAACCATGCGTTCTTTTTCTTTTTAGAATCTCTTTCAAAAATCGATGGCATCAATTTCTTAAATTCCCCTTATATCCCTTATATTTCTTCTACATTGTTCTTTTTTCTCAAAGTGTTTGTTCATTTTGTTCACTATTGTCTAATGATTTAGTGGTCACATTTATTATGTTAGTTTAATTTGATAATTCATTTCATAGATTAGGTGGACCATTTATTTTTAAATATTCCTTTTGTTCCTTTGGAGTCATTTCCTTAATATTATAGTTCTACCCATTATTTCTCATTGTTTTGTAATCATTATACCTTTTTAACATTGTTGAATTCATCCTCTATTTCTCTTCTTACATTTTATATTACTCTACCTACATCCTCAATAATTGTTCGTTATCTGTTTTATGCTTATCTATTTCTAGTTTGCATCCTTTTAATAGTTTCTTAAAGGAATTACTACATATCTTGGATATCTTGATTCCTAGAGATTAGTATTTCAATAGATATCCCTTTTCATGATTCTTTACCTCGATGATGTTCACTCCCTTCATGGCTTCACTACAAAGCCTCTCTTTCTCCCTCAACCATTTAACATGTAAGAGTCGTAATAAAACTTATTAGTTATTATATTTTTATTTTATGCCCATGTAGATCCAAGTGTTGTAAACCAGTTGTTTGATACCATTTCTGATACCTCTCTTAATAACTCCTATTTTTTTTTTTTGGGTTTTAACACAAGATATAACTTAGCTTATGAGTTGTCCTCATCTAAGTTTATTATTGACTATAGGTTGACTTTTGTTACCTTATAAATTTTGATAAAAAAATTCACTCTACCATGTTATTTGGTGACTCATTGAGACACAATGGGAAAGATTATATGTTAAGCCCACCCTCATATGGTTTTCCCCTTCCCTCAATTGATTTCAACAAGCTTTTATGTTATACTAGGGGGATATGTGTTCGGTGTAGTGTCTCGCATGACACTTGGGTTTAATTTATGCTTACGTATCACTATGTTCATGTGCTCAAATGGTATTTTAGCTCTTAAATAATTAACTAATGTTGATTCCCATTCTTGTCCCAAATGCAATGTTTTCTATGGGCTTAATAGAAACCTTTTCTATCATTTTGAACAAAGGTGATCTGAAGCTTAGAAATAGGTAGTTGAAATGTGGAAAATGCATTGGCTTCCTCAGTAAGCACATTTTGAAATTAGGTTTTGAACATATCCTTCCAGAGTTATGGTTCTAGAGTTTTCATTACTATTGTCCCATTTTTTTTTTTTTTGACTCATTTTCCTTCATTCCGTTACTAATTTCTTACAATCCATTTCCTTTATTTTATTTTTAGCTTTCCCCCTTCCCTCTTATGTATGCCAAATCTCAGATTGCAATCAACCGAGATTACCCACATCAAGTTTTATTCTTTCTATGAAATGTAAAATTGGATTAACATTATCTTTCCTGCACTATGTAGAGGATTTGAAAGGAATGGGAAACAAGGTAGGTAATAACTACTTTTGTTTGCTATCTATTTTTGTTTTTCACTTTCTTTTCATTTTTCTAAGACACTAAATTCTTCTTGGCATGGTTTGGGTAGAAGGCTTGTTATTTGGAGGTGAGTTTCTGATAATGTTAAGATACAAACCAAGGAGGGGATGTATTTCATCCCATGGACATACTTCCCAAATAATTTCCCTTAGAATGATGATGAGATGATGATAACTTCCTTCCCTTGCTTTGGTTTTCAACCATCTCCTTGCATGGCTTCTATTTTCACTTATTGTGAATGGACTCATTTTCAACTATCTCTAGTTTATATCGTTATTGGGTCTACGTAAGACATTTTTTGTTTGTAATGAAATACCTCGAAGAGGGTTAACACACTAGGACCCCGTTCTTCATACTTATAATATTATTTATCCGTTCCCTTGGAGAAATGGAAAGACATCATTTAGTTTAATATTGTTTTATGGTTATTCACTAATGGGTTCTTTTGTGATTCCATTTAGCAATGGAGAGGGTAAGGGTATCATACCATAGCCCTATCATTCTTCCATTATATAATATTGATTATGTTTACAGTGCTCTAAGTGTGTATAAATTCTAATATAAAATGTATGCATTGTTTATTATTCTCCACACTTTTGAGTTTGGGATCTTATTTTAGTTTTGGCCCCTCCCCCGCCCCCGCTAGATATTGATAATAAAATTAGGGTTGTATTTAAGGAGTCGTGGCCATGTTTTTCTCACATTAGGAATATGGTTTTACTTTTCCATTGTGGCTAAAACTCTAGGAATGCATATTTTTTTTTTTTTGCTTTTGGAGTGAATAGTTACATACTAGGTTTATCCTTGTAGCCTCTTTTCTTAGTTATCGACACAACATACCTCATAGGGCATCCCACCTTTCCTAAGAATTTCATGCTTCTAGGTTGTAACTTGCCCTTTACTTGGTGTGCTCAAGGATTTATTCTAATTCTTGGAGTTTGCATGGTCTAAATAGGTTCTTGTAGGAAACATCATAGGTTTTACATTTACCCTTAGCTTCCATTCATAAATGTTATTACCATTAGTTCCCTTGTTATATAGTATTTAAGAAACAACATTGAGTTTATCCCTATGTTGTAGTTTTGGCATATACTCTTCTCAATACGTCTGTCACTTATATCTATAATTTAATCTAATACCTCACATTTGCGTTAAGTCAAGGAGGATGTGCAGTTCTTCCATATGTAATATTATGGGCCTAGCATATTCTTTTTAGACAAGCAATGAAGGAAGATTTAGATGTTTATCGACATTCAAGTGGTTTTCCTTTGGGCCTGTCTGGGTATTTCCTAATATGAAAGACATAAATCTAATTTCTTTTTACAGTGTATATTTTTTCTAACCCTTTCCATCAACCATTCAAATGCCCATCAATCTAGTGAACAACCATTTAGCTTTAAAATTTATCCATATTTCTATTAACCTTGAAAATATGTAGACAGTAAAATTGATATGACATTGTTGGGTGGGATAATAACCTTCTCTTAAAGGTTATAATGATTGGTAGTAAAGCCTACAAGATATTAATTTCTATCAATTTGCTTAAAAAAGCATTATCATTCTAAGCAACCTTATTTTATGAACTTGTGCATGATTTAATATATCTTACATGTAACATCAGTAGTAATGAATTGAGATCACTACTTGAACACATGCATTAAGGACTGGATGAGCCAACAACCATATGGATGATACAAATTTATGGGGGATGTTCCACCTGTCTATAGTAGATCGATAAGACAAATCTCTTAACCAACACACCTCTAAGCCTTGGGTTGTGATTTTATAGAGATGAGTTCCTCAAGCTTATTTTAGCTCTGTGGATTTTCACTTTCAAGTATTAGATGGTGGTATTCATAGATCAAGCTCAACCTTTCACTTATTCTCTCACAACATGAGACTCCTCTCTCTTCCTTGGGTACTTATAAATTCATCGTTGATCCTTTGTAGCCTCACAACATGTGGAAAATCTTCCATTAACAACTATTTATTTCCTAGGACTTGTTCCACCATGAGGCCATATCCCCTTTGTGCTACATGCCCCCTTAAGATATGTTGTTTATCCCCCTTCCAAATTTATTTTTAGAGAATAAAAATTCCTCGACTCTGAATTTGCCATTCATAGCTTGTCATCAGTCAAGCAGAGCCACCTCATATAAAATCAAAATCCATACTCATAAACATAGCTCATCAAATTGTATCTATTTAATTATTATTAATAAAATAAAATTGTCTACAATATTTATTACAATATTATTTTTGAAATTTAAAGTTTTGAGACCTTTCAACCATAATTAAAATAAACATATCTTCATAAACCAAAAGTTAAAGAAACTTGTGATAATAATGGATAGCATGCTATTTTTGTTATGTCATCTCAAACACTTGTAATACCGAATCAAATGTTAGCTAGATAATTTTTATTGAATAGCTCATTGAAAAACCTCATTACTTGAAATTACTTTCCTCACGTATGATAACAAAATAAGAAAAATATAAAACCTATAAAATACTTAGCAACAGATATTAATCCAATATAATTTAACTAATCTTTACTTACCATTGCAGCCTGAGGTAATGTCATAGGGTGAATTGAAAGCCGTGCACCTT